>NQII01006234.1:76529-90299 GCA_002778355.1 Clitarchus hookeri | reverse complement strand
GGGGGGGGGGACTCAGCTTATAATCAGGGGGTACGCAAGTGAAATTAAATTAAATATATTTTTTTTCCATTTTGAAAAACACTACACAATGTTGCGATTAGGCTTTAAGTGTGTAATTTTTTTTTTAATGAAGCTGGTTTTTTTTTTAATTTAAAAAACTTAACATGACGTAGTATCGATTAGTATAGTGAAAAAATGACATGTTGTATATATGAAGAAGATATTTTCTTATTGTTGTTCTAATGAAATAGTTGGGATCCGGCAAAATGTACACCATGTCAAAGGGGTCCCTGAACTCACAAAAGTTTAAAAATTCCTGATTTGTAGGCCATTCACGGTAAACGGAGCAGCTTCAAAACCTCTGCGTAAGATATACTTGCATGAAAACTGTATTCTTACGCAATACGTAGATTGAACATAACCATGGACCTTATCTCTTTATGCATGCGTCGGTCCGGCTAAACTGCGGAATTATCAGAAAGTTAAAAAATTTTTTTTCAAAGTTGGTCAACGTTCCACTGATGTGAATTTAAAAAATACAGAAAGAAAAGAGATCATGAGAATATTCACAAATGTTTTCCTAACACTTGATTAAATGTTACGTCATTTAACTAATTTCACTCCGTCGCACATGGGAGTATTTGAGTGGTAAATCCGGTCAAAAATATTTTTAATATTTTAAAAAATAAAAACGTATTTTAATGTACTGAAGTATTTATTACAAAAAATACAATGCTTGCTAAAAAATGTTTTATAATTTAATCATCGTAAAAATCATCTTCGTCGCCCTCGTTTCATCGTCCTCCTTTACTTTTTCACTACTCATATTGTCAGTTTCTTTCCCTTAAATTCTTGCATAAGGTCGTACAATACTCTTCTGCTGAAAGTTTCTAGTCTTGAGACTGATTCTGCAACATGTGAAAAAAAAAGGAATAAGCAAAAATTAGACATTATATGACACACCGTCTTCAACGCTTCGGTGAACAAAATGACGGGCGTAAGCGCACAATATTTTTATTTTTATTGCTCAACAGTAACTCTAGCTAACTTTTTTTCAATGAATTAAACCTTGACAAGTCTTGACAAGTAAACAAACACACAATTTTGTAAATATTTGACACAAAAAAAAAAACACGTTTTTAAGGGTTTTCTTTTCTCACCTAAAATACGTATTATTTTAAGTGACAATTAATTAAATACCATAATAATGTAAAGTACATACCATCCACTTCCATTTTTAGAATGGGTTTTTCCCACACTCCTCCACACGAAAACACAATTTCAAAAGTAACACGTGATTAAAAGAACGTGCCGAGAACAAAGACATGCGGCTCGGACAATGACTGGGTTCCAATTGATCGTACGGAGAGGGACGGGCAAGTAGCAGTTTTTTTTGTCGTTGTCATACGAAAAACAGGTTACCAATCTTAAAAAAAATAATAAAAAAAAAAATTTAAAAAAATGTTTGCGCGTGTTTATATAAAATTTTTTTTTTCGACTTATAGCCGGATTTATTATACAAATACTCCTATGCGGCGTCCTTACCAATTCATCGGGTGCATGCAAGCCAGTGTGGCTGTCAAAATATTTACACGTATTTCAAAAGTGCTTAACTAACCGCGAACGACACGTGGCACCCTTGATGTTAAGCCAAAATGTTGCAGATGGTTCACTATAAAACTAGGCATTTTATAACTCAACATTAAAAAACCATTTCTGCACGTTGTAGCGTGTAATTTCGCTAAAGGCGCCCTTTTACCTGGCGCGCAAACTGGGTTGTGCAGTGTGTCTGTGAAAAATACGTTTTCAGACCGTTATGGCTTATAATGTTCGGAACGAAATCTCGCGGAACTGGTACAGGGCCCAGCTTTGAAGTTTTGCTACAGACTTTCCACCTACAAAACAACAAGGTCGCCACTTAAACTTGCATAGGTACACGCAGCGTTGCGATGGCACTGCGCGCGAGTTAAGATCCTTGAGCGTAGCGGCGACGGAGCACTTGATACGCGCGGCGTTGTCGCCCTTATCGCTCATACGCTTCTGGGTGTCGAACTTGGAAAATTGCTCCAGGTAAACGGCCCTTAAAATACTTACTTCAAAATATCACACGTAGTTGAAGTTTTTTTTAATAGTACGCTCTAGTGAAATATGCTGAAAACAATGGGCAGTGCTGGAAGGGTTTGAGCGAAAACAAATATGTAGTAGGACTATAGTGTGGGTGTGGAGGGGAGCAGAATAAATAAAAAATGTATTGTCATCTAATTGTTTGGTGGGAGTGTAGTTGTTTTCTTGAGAAGGGGGGAGGGGGAGTAGAGCTCAGGTATGAGTGATTGAAGGGAACTATGTGTCGGGGGTCGTGTATCACATAAAGCAATAAAATACAGTGGTAAGGGTTGAAGGTATGGTTGTATGTGGGTGAATTCAACATCCAATGTAACTTGAAGGGGGGTAGTTGGGGCCTCGGTCGTCTGCTGGTTTTTATGCCACGAGGATGTGTGCTCCGCCATATTTAAATTTTGTACTCAAGACCTCATGCATGTTAGTCTTTAAATTTTTTCCAAACTTTTCCCAATTTTATCAAATTTATACACTTCTATTTTAATTTTTCTAAATTAAAAATATTTATTTATTCGTATTTTTGAAACATTTGTTTGGTTTGAAAAAAAAATTTTGCTGTTCTCAGCTTTAATGCCATTCCAAGATCAAGGTCACTGTAAGCTCAGGTGTAGGTCAAGGTAACACACTTCCTATATGGCCACCTCCCGTGGCCATTGATCTGATACATAGCTCATCACCAACATGCAATATGCCAGAACCCCCTTCTTTATTCTACTGTTGGAAATATACATGTTGCCGACACTCTACACTCTCACCTGTAGAAAACTGTAGAATCCAACGTTAGAGACCACCACTTGAAGTATAACGCTTTTAACTGGAAGTTATGTCGGTTTCCTGTCTGGCGCTATTTTCGCCTTTGAGACTCAGAGGCACGGGATCAGCAAGGGCGACACTGATACGCTCATCATGTGCCTCATAGCCTTTAAGCGGTAGGATCTGAACTGACGTGCGATGCTATCGTCGTGTTGCGTGTACATGTGAAATTTGTAGTGGTGATCATACAATTTTATTGGTAGAAAGCCTGAAGGAAAGTTGAAAAGTGTCTCCTTTCATAGTTCTGCTCGTGTCAGTGTAGTATATTTCAATATACAGTAGTTAGGAAAATATGATTTTTCCGACGTTGAAGGGTTTCAAAAAAATATTTATAGCATGCGTGTTATCTTGAAAGCATCATTCTGTCCTCGTTTGGGGTATGTTTTCTTTCTGCATGTAAACATATTAAGAACACGTTTATTAGTTCCATCATTAAACCTGTTTTTCAAACATGCTGCAGCGCATTACAAGTGACAGGTAGGCGGGCGCCTTAAGTTGTATACTTCTACTTATTCGCTACTTTCGTTTTACATTTAACTATTATGGTCCATTCACGGTTACTTCCAACTTTTCTGAAGCCCTGCTGAAGTTCTACTTCCAGGATATTCCTCCGCCTCGTACAGACAAAGCTTTACTAAGTATATGAAATACACTAAAGGGACTATGCACAGCCTTCGTGCTGGCTAACTGTAATATTATTCTTCATATGAACTATTTCCTACCAGGCATTACCAATATATTTATTTTCTGGCTGTTTTTAATCACATTAATTATAAATCAAATATTGTAATTTATAGTCAGAATCATTAAGATGTTTAATTTAACGAGTAGTAAGTTTATTTTATGTTAACGTAAGTATAAAACGCTTGTGATACATGGCATATTTAGGAAACAACAAAATGCACGTCATACATGGGGTGATTTTTCAAAGGTTTGTTTCAAAAACTGTGAAGAAACCGCGAATAGATTAAATGTATCACTTCTATGCTTATTGTCATTAAGCACTTGCTTGTAATAGACGTTAGTACCAAACGTCACAAAACAGAATTAATTAAAAATAACTCAGATAAAAATAGGGAAATCAACAACATACACATCAAAAGAGTAAAAGGTATTATATAGATACACGCCGACAGGTACCACCAGAGGATGGCATCTCTTTAACGTTATGGAAGGGTTTTTTCCTAACAAGATATTTTTTCAAATCTCTTTATACTTGTGTGCTGAGAATTTGTTAAAATTATATAAAATAGTTTATTACTCATTATTTGAAATGAGTTATAAAATTTGCTAAGATTGTGGTGAGATCTATGTATGAAACGATTTGATATTGTAAAATTATTATTTACATGATTTGCCAGAGTAAATTGTGCAAGATTTCTCTTTACATGTACCAGACACACGAGAATATAAGTATTGATAACAGTCAACATTCTTTCTTGTATAAACCCTGCTATACGCTGTTCACGGTAAACTGAGCACTTTTGAAAGCCCAGTTTAAGATCTAGTTGTATGCACGCTGTGTATTCTTCCGACATACGTAAAATTAACAATACCATGGGACTAATCACTTTATTAATGCGATAATCAAGTGAAACTATGAAATTAAATGGAAAAGTAAATACTATACAAAATTGCTAATTTTTACACTTATATGCATTGAAAAAAACATAAAGCAAAATAAATCATTTAAGTATTCACATATGTTTACCTAACAATTTTAATTTTACATAATATCACGGGACTACTTTTCCTCCGTCGTTTTAAACTCAACTGGGCACACGCCAGTCAGTGTGCCAGTTATAATAGACGGAGGTAATAAGTAGAGACTTGAAGAATTCGCGAATTCATTTTGAGACAATCTAGAATTTAAACATGTGTGTTTATATAACTTTAGCCATTGGCCCACACGGTGTTTGACACCTCCTGGAGAACGCTGGCCCAGTCGTCGCCTTCCACTGTGACAACATACAACCGATGTGCAGTTGATAATCGGCATATTTGTACATAAGACTGTGGAGTCTAACCTGCAGGTAATTTAACTAGCGAATTTTTCAGGTCTCTAGTAATAAGGCAGTGGTATTTTTCGACGGTTGAATTCAAAAGTGCTCACTTTACCGCCAACAGCCTTTATCGCTACTGCCACCACTATCGATAAACTATTAAGTTTTTACGTAAAAATATATTAAGTCACGAGCATTGACTTTTTTAAAGGCACTATTTCAAAAGTGGTTATTCAATCGCGAAAAGTCTGTAATTATTGATAATAACTTTATCAAAAGGCGTGTCTTTCTTTGTTCGCAGCGCATAAAGTAAAGAAGTTTGCCAAGCCCTGGTGCACGCTCATGGCGAACCTCCTGTGGCTGAAGGGTTGTAAGTGGGGGATAGCTGAAAGGTTCGGAAGTGAAAGTTGTGAAACGACGTCATTGTCGTGGAAAGTCTCCGGCACAAANGGGTGCTTTACCGGTGCCGCGACAGCCAATTACAGGCTTGAAGGATGGCCTGTGAGAGCGGCTCGACCTGAGGAAATTATTTCTGGACGTGATCGTCTTATGTCGGAGGCATCTTTACCTTATTGATTTCCACTGGTGGGTTTAGCGTGACTTACTTGCTGCAGTGAACGGAGCGGGCTTTGTCGAAAATAAAATTTCTGCAAAAAAGAAAACTATCTTTCTTTCACCATAGTCAAACACCATTAAAAATAAAAATGAGAAAAAAACATTATTTATTATTTTTTATAATTACATATACTTTATCGTTCTTCTTTGCTAGTCTCATGAGCTCGCTGTTTTGATCACCGTCTCACAAGAGAACCCGAATAAATATTTATATAAAAAANTAGCGTGACTTACTTGCTGCAGTGAACGGAGCGGGCTTTGTCGAAAATAAAATTTCTGCAAAAAAGAAAACTATCTTCTTTCACCATAGTCAAACACCATTAAAAATAAAAATGAGAAAAAAACATTATTTTTTATTTTTTATAATTACATATACTTTATCGTTCTTCTTTGCTAGTCTCATGAGCTCGCTGTTTTGATCACCGTCTCACAAGAGAACCCGAATAAATATTTATATAAAAAAATACCAACGTGAAGACCCACTTTCTTTGTCATCGCAGACAGAAAGTACCATCAGCATTTTTTTTAATTATCGATTAGTTTTGGCAGATTTTCTGCTAGAGCTGTCTCCTTTCGTTTCCGAACCTGCTTTGTACAACAGATTTTTCTGGGTGTTCCTCTCCACAATAACACTGTATTTTATGGCTTTCGTAATGCAGTGAAATGTTAGTAAAATTAGATGTTAGATAATGGTTTAAATCGCAATTCTCAATTGGTAAAGTAAAGATCGGCGAGAAGTAGAAGAGTTCAGAAAGATAGACCTCCAGGTTACACGCAGACATAAAACAGTTCGGGCACAATTCACAAAATATTCGGAGTGATCAGCTCCATCTTGAAGTAGTAATGACAATGTTGTCGGTGAAGTCCCCAGGTGAAACACCACTCAACGCCGTCATCTCTTCTCGAGCACAAGGTACAGTTGCCAACTGCAGCACGGGGGGTCACGAATGGAGAAACCAAGTGGACCTCTGCCTCTTCCAGCAAATGACTCACACCATATCTCGGCAGCACGGTAGGCGGGCTCAGATCGACTAGGTGGGAAGACGGGAAGCATGCAAAATAACCATGGATTAAAAAAAGGGAGAACAAACAACCAAAATTACACGGGAAAAGGGGCCCAAGGAAACAATGTGCGAATAGTGATTAAACACGCAACCAAACTGCAGGCACGTGCAGGATTACTTAAACAACTACTTTCGTTGCAAATAAGGTTACAACTGTGAGACATGTGCCTTTCTGAACAATCGGTTAGAGCTGGGCGACTCAAGACTGACAGTGTTAGGACCTAAGAATTTATTTATTTTAAAAGGCCCGACAAATTTTTGAATCAGCTTGTCCGTTTAATCCCTTGCCATATCTGCCAGCATATAGTTCTAGCAGAGGACCGGGCCCGCGAAATTAAAACAAACAGGAAACCTGCGCTGGTATATCTTTGCCGTGACCTGCAGCTTTGCTGGCCCGAGCCTATGGTGAACTTCCTCAAGCAAGCGGTCTCGGTCAGCGTCACCAAGGTGAGAGGGAGAAGGGGTGATATTCAAAATATTGTGTAACGGGTGACCAAGAGGACGGCTAAGGAATGGGAGTGAGGGAGGAACTCCTGTGGGATCATGTAAAGCACTATTGAATCCCACATTTATGAAATCCAAATACTAATCCCACAAAGTATGATCTTGATCATGAAAAATAGTTAAACAGGCCTTAAGATTCTTGTTGAATCTTTCTACCTGATTACCCTTCGGGTAATACGGACTAGAGGTAAAATGCTTGATAGCCCAGCGAAAACACATGTTCTTAAAAATATTAGAGGTGAAGTACTTGACATTATCTGTAACTATTTCAATAGGAGCACTAAACACCTTCCACACCTGATAAGTAAGAACTTTAACTATAGATGACGCTTTCATGTTTCTCAATGGCAACGAATTAACAAATTTTGTGTAGGTATATAGCAAAATTAAAATACACGTATCACCCTTTTTAGATCTAACTAAAGGACCAAATATATCCAAATGAACCATGCTCCAAGTAGCCTGGGGAATCTGCGTCACAGCCTGCCCAACATTAGCATGCTGTGCCTGCTTACACTTCTGACACAGATCACACGAACGCACGAAAACAGATACGTCGCCCCTATGACTAGGACATGCAAAATTAACTGCAATTTCATTAAAAGTCTTGTTGACATCTAAATGTCTGCAAACACGGAATCGTGAAAGTAGGACAACACCATAGATCTCAGAGACTCAGGCACTACGATATTACGAACACGTTTATTCTTAACTGTGAAATAAAGTATACCATTGTCTAACACACAAGGAAGTACAACACCATTATCCATTATTCAAGTCACTTTGAACCTGAACACAATAACTGTCATCCATCTGGGCCTGACACAACTTGACAAAAAATTCGGAAAACTTCTGTATGAGGTATATGTATAATGTACAATGTATATCTGTATTTTGTTGAGAGATGCCTCCAGAGCCGCCACCTCGTCCGTTTCAAAATCAGCCAGATCGTACATTCTAGAAAAGGCATCAGCCACCTGGTTTTCGGAGCCTCGGAAATGATGAACCTTGAAACGGAAATGGGATAGGCGAAACATCCAGCGACCCAATTTGTCTAGCTNGGGGGGGGGGGGGGTTAAGGACCCAACCAAGCCCTGATTATCAGTGTAAAGATCGCATTCGTCATGCTCAATATACGATGCGAATTTCTCAAGTCCAAAAATGAATGCTTAAGTCTACTTCTCATAGTTTCCCAGCCTTCATTCTGTCAGAGAAAGACTGCGACTCGCAAAGGCGACCGGTGCGAAACCCAACTCTGCCCACTGGCTTAGGAAAGCGGCTAAAGCCAGTGACGAGGCATCAACTTGAACGACAAATCAGCGCGCAAAGTCCGGAAGTTGAAGCGCTGGAGGAGAGAAAAGCTTTTCGTTAAGCACTCCTGCCCCTGTACCCAATGAAATTCTACTCTCTTCTTTTTCAAGAAATTTAATGTTGCTGCGAGTTCAGGAAAATTATCAATGAAACGGGAGTAACCTAATATTCCCAAATCGTCTGTACACCCTTCAAGGTCTTAGGGCGAGGGAAATTCAATTTAGGAGCCACAAGGTCAGGATCAATCATCAAATGACCCTCACAGAGCAAATAGCCCAGAAATTTCACCATGTTCGATCCCGAGGGGACTATCTGGATTTATGGTCAGACCAACCTCGCCCATTTTGAGGAACACCTGATGCAAGTGGGACAAATGAGACTCATGATCATCACTGCAATCAATGATCAGACAGAACATGACCTAACACACATGACAAGGCTTGAGTACCGAAATTTGAACTCATAGGAATGCGCGTGAACTGATATTGGCTCCAGGGTGTACTGAAAGCCGTATACTTCCTACAGGAGGGATCCAGTAAATATTGGTGAAAACGGTTGATCAAATCTAGAACAGAAAACACACTGACTTCACCCAAGTGCTGAAGGGCACAATCAATTGTAGGCAACGGTAAAGGATCCTTATAAATGTTTTTTGTTCCAAGGAATTGTTAACCACCAACCAATATTTGTCACTTTCCTTTTTACGCACCGAAATCCCGGTGAACAATAATCTGACGCCGAAGGAACTACTACGCCAGCCTCTAACAATTTATCTATACTTCCCCGGAATGCTCAGAATTTGGAGGAAGGATATTTAAAATAGCGGTCGCGCACAGGAATATTATCCATCAATGAGAACTTAAAAGGGAGAAAATCGCATTTACCGATGCGAGGAGAGATGAAATCACTAATTTCCTCCTTTAATTGATTCAAGCATACTTGAAAATCAATGGCCAAACTCATGCCATTCAACATAGGAGTAAACACATCCGGAATCGCGTCGACCTGCAAGCCAATCCTGATGTTAAAAGCAAACACAAAATACAAGTAAAATTCGTCGAGGGTAACTGACGCCCTAGTCTTTCCCAAAAATTCAAGGTCTTAAATGACATCATGAGACAGGCGAGAAAATACCCAGAAGGGAAACGTCCATGAAAACCTACCGATCTAATTATGTAGGTTCAGTACTACATAACTCCTAACGGGGCAGCGGTGGCGCAGTGTCCAGGGCGCTCGCTTCTCACCACGGCGATCCGGGTTTGATCCCCAGCGGGTTTCACTCCCGGATTTTCACATGTGGGAATCGTGCTGGACAATGCCGCTTGCCGGCGGGTTTTCTCGGGGTACTCCCGTTTTCCCCGCCCTTGCATTCCAGCGCCGCTCGATTCTAGGGTCTCATTTCTGTCATGCCTGGGAATGACGGTCACCTACGGGTCCCAGCTGGAAAGACCGTCATTCGGAGGGTGTTGCCTTGCCCTGGGTGCGCTCCCCACACGCCATTTATTTTCCTAACGATATCGCCATTAGTGACACACAAAGGTTTCTCTGACAGATCCTTTGGAAATTATCTTGGAATCCAAGACTTTATTCTTGAAAGAATTAATTACTCCTGACACAATGGGTAGTTCCAATGGCAGAAAATTTTGATTCCCAAATGTGATCAACGCCATACACTTCATAACAGCGCACAGGACTTTACCTTTAACCTGACTGGCAGACTCACGCCGATTTCCAGTCACAACTCGTCTCCAATCCTAGGACAGGATCTACGCAGTTGCCCGAGCTTGTCGCATTGAAAACCTTTTCTCTCAGACATCGTACGCCTGCTAAGTTGACAATTTCTAGCTATGTGTCCATGAGCAGTAAAATTACTGCAACACACAGAAGAACTGCATTTCTCGACAACCTGTGTATTGGAAATTTGACCGGACGGCGTGAAGTTGCAGTCACGGTCGGCTCGTGCGGCAGGTTGAGAACAAGCGCGGCATTAACTAGAGGCCATAGGGCGACCTTGAACCTCTACAGCCAGCTGGTGTAGCTCACGAAAGTTAGGTGGAACAGATACCTGTGTGCATTGCGCACGTACATTGGGGGCCAAATTGTCAACTGTAACACTAACTAACTCGGTTTACCTCATTTGTAATCATAAGCCATAATTAAATGTACAAATAGAATCAACAAATTAATACATAGGCTCACTCGGTCTTTGATATCTAAAAATAAAGTCACGTTAACATTGGGGCTTAACATGCGGGGGACACAAAGCGTGGATCACACGGCGTTTAAAGCCCACAAAAGTACCACCGTCTAACAACATAATTCCCTTGCAAAGCAAATGTAAAATAAATCCTCCACATTTGATCGCAATGGCTTTTAGGTGACTATCCACATAACTCAAACACAGATTGGCTATTTTATTAACCACAATAAAAAAATTGGAAACTGCTAACAGGGTCTAAGGATGTCAAAGGAGGAACATTTTGAAGGGGAGATAAAAAATTATTTATCTACTTTGGGCGGGCCATTGGCGACACTAGCGTGGACCATTCGCTCAGAGGGTTGCGCCATTGGAAGTTGTTTACGCCCAACGCAGCTCGGTGCAGCTCAGCTACAGTCAAGACTTCGTCCACGTCGTGCTCTAGGTCCCGCAAAAAATTTACGAGTTCGTCTTTATTCAAAGCATAGATGAATCCAACCTCGGGCATTGCATGCAACAACAAATATGACATGCAGATATGAGAAAACAATTAGCAGAGTTGCGCAGATATTATTTGTGCCAGTACACAAATAATTTTGAACCAAAAACAATTTTTGAAGCTTGTATTTAGATAGAATATGTTTACAATTACTGATAGCACCACAAAGAAGGATTTAAAACTATTACAATTCATTAAAGCGGACTTTCTCACACATTTTCAAAATCCAAATTTTTCCAATANAAAAATTTACGAGTTCGTCTTTATTCAAAGCATAGATGAATCCAACCTCGGGCATTGCATGCAACAACAAATATGAAATGCAGATATGAGAAAACAATTAGCAGAGTTGCGCAGATATTATTTGTGCCAGTACACAAATAATTTTGAACCAAAAACAATTTTTGAAGCTTGTATTTAGATAGAATATGTTTACAATTACTGATAGCACCACATAGAAGGATTTAAAACTATTACAATTCATTAAAGCGGACTTTCTCACACATTTTCAAAATCCAAATTTTTCCAATANAAGAAGGATTTAAAACTATTACAATTCATTAAAGCGGACTTTCTCACACATTTTCAAAATCCAAATTTTTCCAATAATAATAAATGTTTGACAAAGAAATTACATACATAAGAGCTAATCATCAAATTCCTCAGACCAATTGATGATAACTTAAGAGTGATAAGCAATTATACTTGAATATAATAAATTAAAAAAAAAACATTAATATTTTCAAAATACAAAATACGTTGACTAGAGTAAAATTTTGAGCAATAAGAAAAAAGAAGGGCATCCTAAAAACCCCAGTAAGCCTCCTTTCGTAAAACTAACACATTAAAACTTTTAATAAAATTAACATTAAAAAAATTATCAGTGAAGGCAGTCAAATAACCCACGAAGGCTCCAGCGATTGAAATATAAAAATACCTAACACATTTAAAATTAATTGATTAATTACGACCAATGCATAAGTCGTGGACGCAAAGCATATGAAGTAAAATTGAAAAATATTTTGGGCAGCAAACAAAACACACGACACGTTAAAAAACTGGAACACAAAGGAAAGCTAGAGGTTTAGATTAAACCGAAACCAAATTTGGGCTGGCGATCAAAACCACAATTTAGAAAAAAAAACATGAACTCACTGCTAATCCAAGACAAACACAAACTACGCCAGACAATATTAAAACACTCTAATTGACCCAACTAATAGAATGCCTGCGACCACGAATCACCGCTTCATGTTGCTCAACAGCATCGGCTTCTCAGGCAACTAAGTATATTAAAGAGCGCCTCATCAGTGCCTACGTCCTACGGACGGCTGAATTACAATTGTAAAACACGATGCTGCTCCGCAGACACTCCAGCAGGAGACAATCGGGCGTAAACAGTGCAACTACTTATATTAACTTGCCCCGTTCACAAAAAAATGGTACCGCACAGAAGCTGATGAGGAGGCGGGGGGATCAGGGGAGGAAAAATGAGGAGAACCGAGCCGGGCATAGAGCAAGCCACCTCGCAGAGTCGAGAGTACTTAAGACGTCTAGCGTAACGAGCGCTGGCATCGCACTGTTTTGGTAACCTTAACGAAAAAAATATATTCAGGACGTCAATGTAGTCTTCAGCAGAATATAGTCTTTATCATGGTCAATTGACAGTGCATTGTGTTATACACTGGAGAGCCAAAAAACTGGTATAGAAGTGCGTATACAAATAACAGAGGTATCGAACCAATCAGAGTAACGCGGTGCGGTCGGCAGCGCCCATATAAGACAACAAGCGTCCGGCAAAGTTGCTAGATCGGTTACTGCTGCTACAATGGCAGGTTATCAAGATTTAAGTGAGTTTGAACGTGGTGTTAGTCGGCGCACGAGAGATGGGACATAGCATCACCGAGGTAGCGATAAAAGTTGGATTTTCGCGTACGACCTTTTCACGAGTGTACCGTGAATATCGGGAATCCGGTAAAACATCAAATCTTTGACATCACTGCGGCCGGAAAAGAAAAAGGTCGTGAACGAACGGGACAAAATACGACTGACGAGAATCATTAAACGTGACAGACGTGCAAACCTTTCCCAAATTGGCGCAGATTTAAATGCTGGGGCATCAACAAGTGCCAGCGTGCGAACTATTCAGCGGACCATCACGTGATATGGGCTTTCGGAGCTGAAAACCCACTCGTGTACCGTTGTTGACTGCACGACACATAGCTTTACGCCTCGCCTGGGCCTGCCAACACCGCCATTGGACTGTTGATGACTGGAAACACGTTGCCTGGTCTGACGAGTCTCGTTTACAATTGTATCGGGTGGATGGACATGTACGAGTATGGAGAAATCCTCATGAATCCATGGGCCCTACATGTCAACAGGGGACTTTCAAGCTGGTGGAGGCTCTGTAATGGTATGGGGCGTGTGCAGTTGGCGTGAAATGGGACCCCTGATACTTATAGATACGACTCTGACAGGTGACAGATACGTAAGCATCCTGTCCGATCACCTGCACCCATTCATGTCCATTGTGCATTCCGACGGACGTAGACAATTCCAGCAGGACAATGTGACACCGCACACGTCGAGAGTTGCTACCGAGTGGCTCCAGGAACACTCTTCTGACTTTAGACACTTCCATTG
>NQII01006234.1:62378-76437 GCA_002778355.1 Clitarchus hookeri | reverse complement strand
TGCGGCACTTCTGCGTTCTCGCGGGGGCCCTACACGATATTAGGCAGGTGTACCAGTTTTTTTGGTTTTTCAGTGTAATAGGGTTGTGTTTCCACAGATGATGGTTTACTTTAGTAATACAGTCATTCGGAGCAACACTTATTTGACCTATTTATCAAATAACATTTTAATACAATTTGTATGGTTCGCTCCTAAAAACATGTGTTTTAGAAATTACAAATTTTCACTAACTTTACAAGTTTAAACATTTTTCAATTAGGAAATTAAAAAAAATAGCCATAATCACGTTACTATAAAATATAGAAGTCGGTGTAGATATATTTAATGGTTTTTCTCGTGTTGAATGGAGGTTTGTTAACTGATTGACTTGTATGATTTTGAATTATATTCATAATTGATACAAATTTTCTTAGTTGGGTGAGCCACGAGGAAAATTATGATCATGATTTTTACACACCCAATAAATTACAATGAATGCCTGTCCAATATGTAGGGAATTAAATCCAGTTTCATTTTACATTCTTTCCCCAAATGATAAAACAAAGGCTCTGTATGAAAACGTATAATCAGAAATAATTTCTACAACTTGAAAACATAATCGGGTTTGGAACGATAAATAATTGTATGGCTAATAAGTAACAATGATTTTCCTCCAAATGTAATTTATTTGAGTATTTTAGTTCTTTCATTTCGGGCAGCCCAACAATTGCATTATGTGGAGTGTTTTCGTAACGAATGAAATCGAGCAGCTTCGGTGCTCAAAATTATTGCCTGACAATTAATGGCGACGAAAACCTTACATTGTTGTTACAATATTTCAGCTGTATCCTTTGTAGCAAAGTAAGTTGCCGTGTTTTTTTTTAAGTTTAAACGATTATGTTCATTACCTGAGGATGTTTTAATTTGGTAACGTAGCACTTAATAAGTTTNTTTTTTTTTAAGTTTAAACGATTATGTTCATTACCTGAGGATGTTTTAATTTGGTAACGTAGCACTTAATAAGTTTAGTTGTACATTACAAATTACAATGAACGGAATAACAGTTTTGATATCCCTGAACCATTTCCTTTGGCGTAGAGCAAAATTTCTTTGCTATAAAGAAATGAATATTTCCATAAAACAAACATCTATACAAATTAGTAAGAAACGCAANGAGCAAAATTTCTTTGCTATAAAGAAATGAATATTTCCATAAAACAAACATCTATACAAATTAGTAAGAAACGCAATATTGTTTAATATTCCCTTTGAATAAAAACAATATTTTTTTATCTATAAACAAAGTTAGAGGGGAATGTTTTTCTTTACAATCCAGAAAGCTATGCATGTAGTTTTTTTGGNAAACAAAGTTAGAGGGGAATGTTTTTCTTTACAATCCAGAAAGCTATGCATGTAGTTTTTTTGGACAGTATGTATTCTCCTTGACCACGATGGAGCACGCCAGAACCGATACTGCTGACACCATCTCGGGACCTTACCAGGCTGCCTAGAGTCGTTAATTCGCCTTCGTAATGGCGGGCCGGTAAATCGATGCGCGCGGGGGTAGTATCGGTAATCAAGGGCAACGGCCGCTTAGAACCCTGGCTGTGTGCTGGCCCCTGTGAAACCGCGGCACGCGTGGCGTAAAGGTTACGCAGATTGCCTAACATAGATCCGGCAGGGGCAATAGAGCATTTCTGCTGTAGTCTAATTCTCGGGTTTCTTCACATGTTTTGAATCAAACATTTGAAAAATCATCCCATTTATGACGTGTTAGTTTGTTTCCTAAATAGTTCATGCAACATAAGCATTTTATACTTGTGTTAATATACAAATACCTGATTTTTAGTTAAATTAAACATTTACTTATAAATTGTTGGTACATCATATTATTTTATTTATAATCAGTATGAATAAAAACAAAGAGAAAATAGATGTATTGCCGAATGCCTAATGAGAAAAAGTTCTTATGCAAAATATTATTACTATGAGTGCGCCTGAATGAATTACACTGTCCATTTGGTGTAATTTCCTAAAGTCGGTTAAGATTTGTTTGCATGAGGTAGAGGAATATCTTAGAAGCAGAACTTCAGGGTTTCATAAAAGTTGGTAGTAACCGGAATGGACTATAACAACTTGAAAGCTCTCAGAAGGAGCTCGTGGATATGTGCTATAGAAATGTTTTGCAGTGCGCGAAACACCAAAACATAAAATAAATAAGAGATTTTTAATTACTTAGTATATTTCGATGTATTTTTTAATATTTCTTTTACGTGACCAACTAAAGGCCAGACACGCTTTATTACGACCCCCGTATCTTTGTCCTTTCTGGGTGATGCGGGGATATAAGAATAGTTTTTTACTTATCCTGTTAATTTCCCCCTTATTTATTTTGGCCTTTGGTTTCCTATCGAGCCTGCGTAATTCTTTCAACCCTTTGGCTTTATTATAATATAACTGCACCGAGGTAGTCTGAACTAGTGATGTGTTGCGATTAACCTGCCAGCCAGTTCCCCACACTTTCCAGAATATATTATACTTTATATCTATTTAATTTTATAGCTGAACTTACTACTTGACTGTTTAACTAATATTCAACTTTCAATTAAATCACTCTTTATCGAAGAACACAGGAGTATAACAATGCTTTGAAAACTGGCCAAGAGTATGCATTCATTACCGTTACTGTTTTTAGCCGACTTTCAGAACCGAATTTCACCAAACACGGTACATATATAATACTTAGTAAAGATACTTGTATTTTATGTTTTCTACCACTCCGGCACAATTGGCGGTCATTTAAATATTTAGGGTGATATGTCATATCTTGGGAACCAACCATACAATCGATCTAAACCAAATTTTGTATGCTAGCAGATCATTGTATTAACATAAAATTTGAAATTAATATAGTTGTTAGCCCGCAATTGTGAAAGATAGCCCCAAATTAAAAAATTTAGATTTTACATTATATCTCGAAAACTATCAACACAATTCTCACCCAAGTTGGCATGTAAGTAATACTTTGAATATCCAAGTAAACTTAAAATATTTAACTTGATTGGATACTAATTTGCAAAATGGCGGCAACCAATATCTTAGGTTTATTTAGTATATCTACAGTACCATTAAAACAATTTCGACCAAATGTTGTACACTGAAAGTATTTATTACAAGCATCATATGTACCAACACACACATCCACTTTCGTCAGCCATTTTGCAAGATAGCAATACATGAATATAGTTTTTATTTCATATCTCTGTAAATAATGAACCTATTCCTACCAAATTTGGAAAACAAATAGTACTGTGGCAGATCATGTAAATAGGTATATTTTAAGTACGTAGAACACTTAATTTAAAAATGGTGGTCACATAGACATCTTAGCTTAGAATGCCATATCGTCATAAGCATGCTGACCTGCTATTAGTTTCTTCCCGCAGTGAACCTCTTTTCTCTGCTGAGACATCTCCAGTGGGATAACCCCTGCGATTACTTGCAAAGCATCGGTAGGTACCGTCATATATGCCTTCGTTATTGTAATTCCGTGAAAACCCTGAGCAATTTCATAAATTTTAATTTATTTATGAGACCAAAATACAAATTTATGAAGTAAAATTTGTTTATGCGAAGAAAGACGATTAATTTGGCTCATAGGTTTTCGCTTTGATATGATTTAAGTCGTCTCAAATTCACAAAACATTGTAGCGTCCACGAATCCCATAAAGGCACTGCAGTGGCATGTAAAGGAGTTAGTTTGTTTCGCAGTGGATGTTCGTATTTTTTTTAATTGCTCTCTCGGCGACGAGGTAGGAGCTCCAGAGCTGGTTGTCGGGGAGGAGACGTTGGGAGTCGGCTGGACTCATGCGAGGCGGTGTGACTTTCCGTGGGGGTCAACGTCCTCCCTCTCGCAGCAACTGCAAGTCCCGCAGGCAGCCGGCGCGCATGCGCGGTGGTCGCTCAGAGTGTTCCCGGCTACTGACCAATACCCGGGATCACCGCACGTACTTCTGCTGACTTCAGCTGTCTATCTCCGGTCCGTGAGGGCACGAGAGTTCAGCTCGGGCGGGCGCGAGTGAAGGATCGAGCCCAAAGTGCAACTAGTCGGCGACCTCGGCCCTCGCCTAGGGTCGCTAATTTTACATTCTGACGTTTAATTACAGTGTAGCACAACTGGCCGTAGTGTTTTATTCACTATATTGACGCTACTCCCCATCTGTGGTGTACAGAATGGTTCGCAGGGTCTGCAGTTAAGGTTAAATGGCACAGACTATAGGTGCCTGGAAGTTTGAGGTTATATCAAACACTTGCTTCATTACGTTTGGGTTTAACATGTTTATTTGCCCGGGAATTTATTCATACATTTCCGGAGGGTTAGTGACAGCGCCGCTTCTAACACTTCCTATATACGCCACACATCAATATGAGTGAAGTCCTGACGAAGAATTGCGTGTAATGGCATCTAGAAGTGGATAGCTGAGGGCTGACTGGAGTCCGTGGGCGCGGGGACGTCGATAAAACCTAAGATCAATTAGTGGACTCTTATTTTTAAGGTAACTTTTAATAATTTAAGTCACGTAAGATTGATTAATTAAGTCTGTACCGCGACCTATGGTGGTTTATTTGTGTACGACTGGAGACTCGTCTAGGCTCTCAAGGGAAAGCAACCCATTCCTCAACGCAGTAATGATTTTGTTCAAACTGATTATATTGCTAGAGAATCTTAAATGCTGTGTGTTATCCGTCACTGACATTGTTTTCATAAACAGGGTGACCCTGTGGGCTATGAAATGACCCACGTTTGCCTCTCACATGAACGTAACCCTAGGTCGTAAGATAAGGTATCAAAGTGTTCAGGTGTTAAGTAGTGATCTTGGTGAAGAGGTAATTGATAATTTAATTAAACCTAGTGTCTAGTAATAACACAATACACCCCAGTGGATGGTGCCTACACAGTTGAGGTGCGTTTAAGTATCTCTCGACCGTAACGTGGCGTGGGCTGGGCTGATTTCTGGGACGAACAGTAGACAAGAGTCTCACACCCACATTACAGTAAAAAAAATACTTTAGTAACGGCCCGTAGAATTTATTGTACTTCGGAACCGTGACGAAAATATTCGTTTACATTAACATTAAATCTTCTTTCCTAGTCGTACGCACCTGGTTTCTCAAGCAGGAGTAGTAAGAGACAAGTTAACCTGAATAGAAACAGATAATTCTAATCATTTTCCGTGGTTAATATGCGTTCTTCGGTACATTCCATTTCAGCAAAAATAACAAAAATTCGGTATCAGTTGTAATATGATGCTCACGTGGGGATAGTGTGCAGCTAAAAACCAAATGATAGTTGTTTAGTCGTAAAAGTTTCCAAACTATTACTTTGTTTAAAATAATGACGCAAGCTCTAATATAATGCAATTGTCAACACACTAATTAAAAAAAAGTAATTAAATATTTTCCCCATATGCTACGTTTTTTATTGATGGGAAAAACGAAAGTGGACTTTAACTTCAGATAAATTCCCAGAATCGAAATGTTAACGTTTTGGATTCCTGGGATAGGAAGACAAAAATTAAGGTCATATGAACATTTATAAAGCTTTTTCATGTTTTATCGTCAATTATTATACCAATGCGTTTTTTAGAGATATATTTTTTTGTACTTCTTCGTGATTAGCTGCTAGTGTTTCCTTTTACCTTTCAAAGTCTCATAGAGACGCACTTGCATTGCTAACGCAGCGTAACAATTCACTTTAGAAATCGACCACGTTTGAGCGATGTGTGATCCTGTGTGAAGCAGATCCTAAGAGATATAGCTCTGACATGAAGGAGCTCTCATCCGTACTAGCAGTGGGAACGCGGCCATTGCTGTAAAAATATTTCCCGAGCGAGTGTCGGGAGGGGTTTGGAAATATTCTTGACATTTCTGATCCCCCGTCGGTAAGCCCCAGCCGCATACTTCTGGCGTCTACTCAAGGGAACGTGCACGAAAACCAACAACCCGAATACGCACGCCTCCTGGAGGATATTTGGTAACTTGCCGAGCAAGTTGATGCAAGAAGTGATAAAAATAAATATAGGGGTGAGGAAGCGAACGTAATGCAAACGTCGTATTTGAAATGTATTTTATTTTCGAACGACAAAACAAACCCATCCGAAATATCTTGTCGTCGCAGACATTGAGTACTGCATGACTGGACTAAAATATTCCACCTTTTGACCTGCACTTTATATTCGACTCGGAAGAAAACAATTTGGCTATGTCTGTGAATGGAGAAACTTTTAAAATGTGTTTTCTGTACAACACATATTTCATTAAGATATAACAGTGAGGGTTATGAAATAGTGCCTACACGTGCGCATACACAACATGATATTTATAATTTGTTAAAAAAAATTATTGATACAATTTGAATCAGTGTAAGAATTAGATTCGTGTTATATAAAGTGCAGATACTTGATGTTGTGTTGCAGTTGCATCCCTTCCATTTCAAATGCACGTGCATGTTAGTAGATACCGAATACACGAAGAATGCAGTACAAGAAGCTCACATTTTGACGAGAGAAAGTCGTTTTTGGTCTGACGATTTATCTGGTTTCGCTGAACTAACGCAAGTTGGTAAAATAATATAAGGAAAATGGAGCTGAGTATGAATTTCAATAAGCTTGGCGTAAATAGTAAATTAAGTGAGCTGTTCTTCGTAATTCACTCGATCCCGATTCAGTGTAATCGTAAGAGTTGTTTTCTTCAACCAAACTGCAAGTGCTTCAATTAAAAAAAACGAAGTTGATGTTGACAATTTGTCACGAGCGATTCGGAATAATTTAAAATGTATTGTAGCAAGGAAATATTTTTGTTTTGCACGTCGTTTACTCAGAGTAATTTTTAACTTCCTTTTTTTGTAATGTATTTGTACTTTAGTTTTCAGGTTTATTTCATTTATTTTGAGTAGGCCTATTTGAATAGTTTTCAATTTTAGTGTTCTCTCTTAAGTTTGCCTGTTATGAGTATTTTACGCCTACACTATGAACAATGTTCACATTTCCCTGGCATCAGTTAGTTTGATAGCGTCAAAACCAGAGAAAAAATAACTTTCAAAAGCAGCAGCATTTTTACAAAGAGTGCATACGAGTTCAAATTTTCTTTTTAAATTCCCTAAAGTTTTTGTTATCGATTTTGAGCAGACTCGGAAAAACATCAGTTCCGAAATTTTCCGCCATGTTGTAACGTTACCCAACCGCCATCTTGGATATCAGCGACCTTGACCCATGAACTTAACCGCGTTTACATAACCTTGGATGACCTAATATACTAAGTGTATATCGAGGCAATGATTAAGTGGAGACCGGGGTTAAAATATTTTCCTAATTGCTAAGCAGGGCTACAATTGGACACACACACACACACACTCTATCTCTCTCTCTTTCTCTCTCTAATCATGAATAATTTAAAATAGCCTAATTTATCGCTCCAACGCATTGCTATGTCACGTAACATTGTAACTGCCACGTATCATGTACAATAAGTAGATTATTGTTATGACAAAGTAGTCTGCATTCCAGAAGTTCGTCGTTTGGGAAGTTACGCAAAGACAACTTACGAAATAATAATCATTTTAGCTTGTTTTCGTTAAAAAAATAATGACCGTTGAAATTAATTTCAGAACTGTATTTGGGCACGCCACGTGTGTAAACAGTTAGTCTGTAACTTTATATTCATATAAATGACACGAATATTTTCCTCTTATTAGATTCTTCGTGGAATCTCCCGATAATAACCTAACTGTGCCAAAAATGCATTTGCTGACTACTTGAATTAGATTGTCAAGCAGCAAAATTACTAAACAAGTTTCAAAATGGCAGCTGTTAAATAAAGGCCAAAATCATATATACACTCGTAAATAGTTTCTATCGCGTTATTCAAAAGTACTCATTACAGTTAAAAATATATATTTCTCTCGTATCTTTCAGTAATACTTAATAGTAAATAGTATTTTTTTTTTTTAAATTTGTTAAATACGCCTTGCTCATTCGCAGTTAGTTTAAAATGAGGAAATATTCAGCAAACGTAGCAAAAGCATAAAATCGTGTTTTTAAAAGTTAATTTATCTTATAAGTCAAAGAACTGAACATTTTTTTTTCAGCTAAAGAAAAAAAATGTAAACACCTAACTTTAAATCAGAATGTAACATAACGAGAAATTAAACTTCGTTTTGTGTCGGCATTTGTCAGCACATACAAGAATATTCTGGCAGTTAAGCAGTTTTCTGCGCGCATGAATAGTTTGTGTAATCACTTCTAGCATAGCTGACGTATATTAATTACACTACTGTGTATTACACTTGCGCGGAGAACGGAATACTCGCAAGAGTGGAGCAGGAGAAACTACAGAAAACGCAGTTATTGAAGAACGAGATCTGATTTACGATAACATATTCTTTGCACATAGGACAATATCTCCTTTGTTACCGCGTGCTTGCAAAAAGAAAAATCAAGGGGGGTTTTTATAGTCTGTTTTAGACCACTTAGATTAAAACTGAGTATTTGTAAATTCTAAGTCGTACCAGAGATTTGACCCAAACCGAGACTTTTTTGTTCTCTCCCCAAATGAAAACTGAGCCTCATATTTCTTGGGGACCGAAAATCTTATAACCAAATTTAAAACTCGCCTACGCGTGTTGACATAAATTAATTTTTTATTTTTTTTTGGTAAACCGAATTCATTCGTAAATACTAATCTACGTATTTGTACGTTCGTGCATTCGTGAAATCATAGTTTACAACGAAAAATACTTTTTCTGATCCACATGATTTTTCAGCCAAATTACTCAGTTTAACAGCCGTGATTAATTTGTGGCTGTTTAAAAGGACACAAATTACTCGTTTAAGTTAAATTATTATTTTGTTATACGTGCTTACTTTTTGAGGAACAAAAATACTAACAAACTGTTTAAAAATGTTCCTTTCACACATAGGCCTACAATCTGTAAAACGTTGCAATTATGCTTAGCGTTTCAATTATTTACTTTTTATTTTTTCACAGCCTGTGATTTGAAAAAGGAAAAATTGACTTGAATAAACTTTAATTTTGATGCAAAATTTATTGGTATTGTTAAGTTTACTGGAAGTACCATTGCTTATCGCAGATAAAATCACTTTTCTGTCTGTGTACCCGTCACAATTTGTATGAAAACTCCTTGTTTATAATCTTTTCATGGGTACCTCACACTTTTCTGAAGCACTGCTAAACTTATACTTCCATGATATTCCTCCGCCTCGTGCAAACTAAGCTTGAATAAGTCTAGAAAATTACACCAAAGGACAACGCACCGAATTCGTGCGCACACATTTGTAATCATATTTTGTATGAGAACTATTTCTTCCTAGGCGCTACCAACACACATGTTTTCTCTGTGTTTTGGAAAATATTTATTATAAATGAAAAATTATAATTCGTATGTAAAATATTGCGAAAACTTCAATTTAACGGAAAATGGGATACTTTTGTGTTAACAGAGGTATAAAACGCTTGTGATACATGGCATATTTAGAAAATAACTAAAGATATCATATATTGGGTGATTTTTCAAAGGTTTGATTCAAAAAGTGTGTAGAAACTGCGAAAAGACTATACAAGCATATATATTATTTTGATGTAGAGTTGTACGCAGTTCTCTACACCTGAAGCCATACATATTTTAAAGTGTTAATTCCGTAGAGAACTAGTTTTTTTCGATTGGATAAATTTAAATTTGAAATGTTATCGTCGCCTCTTTACGCGGCAATGGATGTCATAATCTTTTCTACTCATTATCTGTTTAATAAAAGCGTATTTATCAAATGGTTCAGTTTTTGAAGTAGTGGTATTTAAATTCGTAGTAGACATTCCGGTTTAGATGTANGACTATACAAGCATATATATTATTTTGATGTAGAGTTGTACGCAGTTCTCTACACCTGAAGCCATACATATTTTAAAGTGTTAATTCCGTAGAGAACTAGTTTTTTTCGATTGGATAAATTTAAATTTGAAATGTTATCGTCGTCTCTTTACGCGGCAATGGATGTCATAATCTTTTCTACTCATTATCTGTTTAATAAAAGCGTATTTATCAAATGGTTCAGTTTTTGAAGTAGTGGTATTTAAATTCGTAGTAGACATTCCGGTTTAGATGTGAATTTGTTTCTAATCACGAGTCTGCTTGGTAGTGCAAATTATTACGTTGTAACTGGGCTATTCATATTTCAGTTAATCTCTCTAAATTGAAAATGGGCTGTTTTGTTGAGTACGGTTGCGTGCGAATTCGTGCCTCTTCATTAATGCTGTAACGTAATTCGAACACGTATACTCAAAACACGGATTTCTCTTGTGTCATTAACAAGGGTGGCAACTTAAACGAGATACAAATGTTCTGTGAAAGAGTAGCTTACGTATGACATTCCTGTCTCACTCCTTCTACAAACCAATTTTTAACGGTCAAGAGTTATAGCAGCACGCGCGTACTCTCTGAAAAAAAAACTTGATGAGACAGAGGTACTAAAATAATACTACGAGGACTAGTAAGTTTCTCCTGAATTTGTTTGCCTGCTTGTACCACCAAAACTGACATTTATACTGTCTTCCCTGCAAGCACGCAGTTATAGATAGTTCGCGGTTTGTTCGTCGCTCTCGAAAAGCGCTGCTTGGACTTTCCTTCGTGGTTATTGTTCGTTTTCCCGCCGTATGTAAAAACGTGCATTGCCGTGTTGCTGGTTATGCAGCGCCGAGAAGGCGAAAATGAAGAGAAAAAAGTTTCAGGAGCTCGGATGTACTATCATCTCAGCAGTTGTTGTTTAAACGTTCTTTCGAAAAGAAGAAACACATTCCAGTTCCCGCCGTTTTTAGTAAGACACGAAACGGAGAGATTCTTTTCAGTTGCGTTTCTCGAACGTAATTTGTAATTCGCATGCAGCAGTAGTAGTTACGTTACAGTAACTAGATAGTACTACACGGAATACATTTTATTTACTAATATAGATTATTTAATTGTTCTCATATTTTATAAACGTGAATTATTTAACGTAGACATAGCCTGCAGTATTGTGAGCGCGTGGTTAAAATCTTTACGAAGACCCCTATTACTTTGATGATGAATGGTTTACTGATTAAGGTCACGGCCTCATAGCCTCTCAGATGTATATATACCTCACGATATAATATGCTTTTTTTGAGGGGAATGTAAAAAAATACCTGTTTTATGCCAGGTGCATGAAATTTGCAATAGCTTCGCACGAATATTGAAGCAGGGGATAGAGTGATATCACACCCGAAAATTGCTATTTTATCGTTTACCTATCAGTCAATCGAACGGAACTTGTCCTTCAAAATTAAGAAAGATGTGTATAACTTGTAGTCATGTGGCAAAGAATTTAAACAAATAATATGATGCAAACTATAGATGACGTGATCATTTCGGTTACTTTTTTTCTGTACCATCCTGTACATACAAATACATATATGCATTACTTTGTATAGATTATATACGTATACGCAAAATAGAGATAAAAAAATTTCCGGACTTCTTTAAGCAATGACTGGCTCGACAGAAAAATTTGTAGGTCCTACGAGGTAAACCAAATCTGTAGTTGCCCGCGAAAAAAATTTTGGCTGTGATTTTTTCTCAAGACAGTGCTTCGTTTCACCTAAAAACGCATTGACTGACAGTAAAACTGATCGTCGTGTCTCCGTCAAGTTTTTACTGAAGTTCCAGTTAATATGCTATCAAAAAAATTTGTAATGATTCATGGGGCTTTCGTCGAATAGCATTTAGAAAGGACGCCATATTTTTTGAGTGGTATGCAAATTTAAATGCTGGTAGAGTGTTTACTAAAGGTGATGATCATTCATGGTGACTAAACAGCAGCCAAGCGGCCAAGGATGATGAAAAGGTTCGGAGAAATCATCCACAAAGACAGTCACGTTTACTCGGTTCACAGCATCTTCAAACGTTTGAAACTCGTCCCTTATTTGGAAAGTGTGGAAGTTTCCTAAATAAATAATACATCACAAGCGTTTTACCCGTACATTAATATTAAATTAGTTTCCTTTTCTTTTTTTAATTCTAACTCCCACTTATAATTTGTCTGTAAATTACTTTCTTTATTTCATAGTAAGTATGACTTAAATGGCAGAGATGTAATCCATTCACCGATACCTCCAACTTTCCTAAAGTCCTGTTAAAGTTGCACGTCCAGGAAATTCCTCCGTCTCGTACAAACACAGCTTAGAAAATTACGCCAGACGACAACGCACCGCATTTTTGAGCACTCAGTGTAATAACGTTTTGCACAAGAACGATTTCTTACTAGGCATTGCTAACACACCTACTTTTTCTCTGTATTTATTCGTATTAGTAAAAATGAAATATTACAATTCATGGATAAAAACAAGTAAAATTAAAATTGAACCAAAAATAAGGTACTTCTATGTTTACATAAGTATAAAACGCTTGTGATACAGGACTTGTTTAGGAAACAACCGAACTCGGGCAATATGGAGTGGTTTTTCAAAGGTTTTAATTCAGAAAGTGTAAAGAAACCGTGAGTAGACTATACACAACGTTTGTAGGTAATCATTCCAAATAAATTTTTTTAAGTAAAATTATATTAAATTGATGTTTTTTTAGTTTTTTGTAATCTATATGTAATTCTTACCGTCTTATTCACGCTTTTAGGAATGTTTTCTTGCAAACAAACCTCATTGCTATATACGGAAATATTTATTCTTGATTGTCTGATCAGCGATGCACTGATATCTCANGTTGCAAACAAACCTCATTGCTATATACGGAAATATTTATTCTTGATTGTCTGATCAGCGATGCACTGATATCTCATCAGCCTTTTCCTCCGTACGTTTTTACGTTTACTTTATACACCAAAGAAGGATATTAGCGAGTAACCCGGGAACTGAACCTTCAAGGACGACCCCGAAAAGTTGGAAGCAAACACAAGTAGACTGTGTTATTAGTTACACTGCTCGCCGGGAGATCGCAGCGGAGAATATGAAAAAGGAAGTTCATATCTGCCAAGTTTGTTTTCCGAACTTTTCGACAAACGATCGAAAGCAGAGGCGCGTGAAAAATGTGCCTCGAATTCGCGAGAGCACTACGACCACCCATATTTATTCACTGGGATCGTAACGAGCGATAAAACTTTGATTTGCGTTTACGACCTGGAACCCACGCAACAATAGCCGTCGGTGGGTCGTCGGCGGAGGAACCCAAACCCACCAAGACAAAGGAGACAAGGTGAGTTCGAAGTTCAGGAAGTGCTTGCCCTTCGTCTTTGTCGACTCCGAGGTTATCGTTCGCGAATTTGTTCCCTCGCAACCCAATGGTGGAAAGCGTTGATGTTTCTAATCCAGTGGATTTGAGTTCACTTCAAGAATGTGAAAAGCAACACAAAAAGGTCGTCTTTTCGGCACTCACTAAGTCTAACCGTTATCGCGATATCAGCATTTGTATGTTTAAAGGTGTGCGTGAGAACGCCTGAGGGGTATGCAAACTGGCGAACAGCGTAGTGTAAGAGACAGGCGTTGTCCACACGTGGGTACAAGCAGGCATGGATATGCCTCGTTACTGATGTTCAATGAATGTCGATATGTTAATACAGAGGCGTAGAGATTCGTTAAGCAATGAGACCGGAGTCATCGGTTAAGTGTATTACAATTGTTGCATCACCTCATTACGAATTGTTACTGACACAATGCCCATGTAATTGTTATGTTTGTAGTGAAAACACGCGCCCGTAATGTAGTTAATTGTATCTAACTGCAGTTTCAGCAATCGTGGTATCGACGGAGATAATATTGACATTTATTGAGTTAGGTTTCACATACACAACGTTTAGCGCACTGTCTTATTATTACGTGATCTGTTACAACATTATCGTGTAACCACGTAGCACTTGTCGGGAACAATTGTATTTAATTTACGACTGGTTTGTTATCGTTAAAATATATAGTGCTGTTATCCGCTGGGCAGACCGAGAGGACCGTCTGTTGCCCGATGCTAACATCACTTCAACATCCTCACGAG
>NQII01006234.1:0-62026 GCA_002778355.1 Clitarchus hookeri | reverse complement strand
TCAGGAAATTCTGCAATAGCCCGCAGCCGTCGACCCCTCCAGCAAGGGCGCCAATTACGAAGAGTAGTAAATTTACAGAGAGCATACAAGTAGATCCTACGCAGTGCTTTCAGAGGTGTTCAATTAATCGTTAACAGTCCAGAATTTCCAAAACTTATTTTCTAACGTGTCCTGCTGGGCAATTTATAAGGAGTCCTTTGGTTAAGTAAATACGAATATATCAAATGAAGCGGGCAATCAATATTAACGGGACTATTCAGAGAATTAGGTAACGTAAAGTGACCTAATATCTTATATATTTTTTTCAAAACTATTATTTATGCATATAAATAAAACACATTAACTCCCTGATTTGTGTTTTTGCTTGTCTGGTTTATCGTAGTTTAGGCTGGTATTTATTCCAATTAAAAAAAAATTGTGGGGTTGTTAAAAAATTAAATGCCAAAATATTGTGATTCACAGTTAAAAAAAAAAGGATTCTAATATAGGATAGTAGGTGTTCCTAATGTCGGATATTAGGTTTTCTTAATATTTGATCACAGAAAAAAAAAATATATATTTCCCCGGAGCAGTTGAACAAGCACCAAACCTCAAGTTAAGATTTAGAAAGATTTGTAAATATTTGCACGTAATTATTTATCAAACTTAGATAACAATGAAAATGCACCCCATACAAAATTTATTTGTAAATATCCACTTAAGAGAACAAAATGTTACCGAATAAAACAAACAAACTCAAGGAATATAGTGTTCACGAACAAAAGTTTTCCAGCTTTTTTTATCAACCACAACACGCAATTCATGTGCCCATCGTAGGCAGCGAGTGCACTGAATATATTCGTCTGCAGAATGGTCTTCGCGATATGGCACATCATGATAAAGGCACTGTTCATCTGCACCGTCACTGTCATCCGTTGAAACAAAGAGATGGATTGTCCTCCGCATGTACTGTGAATCACATTTCGCACCACCGAGCGTGCAGAAATTATCCAGCGCTCCATCAGAACTAGATACAAGGCCGTGGATGGTCCGGAGTGTAAATTGATGGTATGACAATGGGCAATGATGAGTCTGGACAAATGGTTTAGCTTTGGCAGCAAAATGCGGTGTTTTGCAATCTCTGGTAGTGATGAGTGGCACAGCTGTCCGACTGCACTAACAACTCAATTTGAGTCGAGAAATGGCATCGGTGGCTGGTGATGAAGAGCAGGCAATTCTTCCCTGAAGCTGCATAACTGTACATGTTTGACCAATGTCACTGTAGCATTACTCNTCCAATTACGAAGAGTAGTATCTAGCCACATAGAGTCGAGCTGACTCTTGTACGCAACGCGACGCAGTGCGCATGATGGAGCGGAGTAACGATGAGCTAAGTGACGTTGTTCCAACGTATGGCACAATGTTGTGTAATACAGTGGCAGCACGTCGGCGATATGCAGAAAAGTTCCCAGTTTCTGTGGTAATTTGCGCATTATAGCTAACTTTTATTGCAGCACAGACTTTCGTGATTTCAGGCTGTATGTTAAGTAATTATTACCGTCCGTACTATTGTGAAGACAATGTGCTTTAGATGAACTATGTCCACAGTGTCAAACGACAGCCCTTCATCTCTGTAGCAACTTATCGACAATCATTCAAATCAGTAACGAGGCATATACATGCCTGCATGTACCTACGTGTGAAAAAATCCGGATTATTATGCTATGCTGTATACCAGTTTGCATACCACTCAGACATTATCACGCACACCTTTAATGCTGATATCGCGAAAAACGGCTGGCCTTAGCAAGTGCCGAAAAGACGACCTTTAGTGTTGCTCTTCATATTCTCATTAACATTCCATATGTAAACGTGCATTATATATCAATGTTTCGAAAGTAACGGCCAGAACAGGGTGATGAACCCACAAGTACGTAGCGAAGGGGGGATGATATTACCACCACACTCATAACAGGTTGAAGGCCTCCCTTTCCTGTGACATTGTTAGAAATTTTGTTGCTTAATCTCGAATGGTTCCGGGAATATTTGAGGAAATTAAATTATAAATTCTATTTTCAGTGGCACTTAGTGGCCACATTTTTCACTTTATCGAAAAATGGCCCAATATATTTCTGCTTTGTTTCTTTTAAGGAATCACCTCCCGAAGTTAACGCACTCCATCCAGACTCATTCTGTATACATTATTGATAATATTTCTAATAATATCAAGCAAATATCAATGATAGTTGTTCCTTTCATCTACATAAAAACGTGGGTTCAGAAACGACAGACCAAAGCCATTTTTGAAGCGTTTTGAAAGATCTTTGAATCTTTGTTGCCAAAGTTTCAAGTGCTTAATGATATTTTTATGACTGCACAAGCCAAGTTGTGTAAACTGTATTACTTAGCATTGTACAAGTAGATTAATATAAGTTTTCAGACCACCATGCCTCAATATCGAATGTTTGTGAAATTAAATATCGCATATTAGTTTGGGTTACGGAAAACCTTGGTAAACCAGTCTCTATTTTTTGTGAGATCTTAAAATTTTGTTTTCCGGTTAACTAAGCCCGTTTTAAAACAACTTGAAAAAACGCTTTCTGTTACAGTAAAAAATTTTTTTAAGGTACACACGGACTTTTAGGTTCTTAAGCTCAGTTAATTTTTAGACGATTTATGAAATTAAACTCTATTAAGAACCTAATATTTAAATTTCTCCTCTCTGAATTTATTTAATTTAGTTTCTGTGAAAAAAATGTTTTATGAGAGTAGGAATAAGCACGTTCCTTACCGTTTCGCGGTTTCACATGACTGGCGCATGAACAAAGTGACTGTCTGTGGTAATGTTAATTTCATTATGGTCGGAAGAATCTACAGAGAGTATACAAGTAGATCCAACGCAGTGCTTTCAGAGGTGTTCAATTAATCGCCAACAGTCCAGAATTTCCAGAACTTATTTTCTAACGTGTCCTGCTGGGTCATTTATAAGGAGTCCTTTGGTTATGTAAATACGAATATATCAAATGAAGCGGGCAATCAACATTAACGGGACTCTTCAGAGAATTAGGTAACGTAAAGTGACCGAATATCTTATATATTTTTTTCAAAACTATTATTTATGCATATAAATAAAACACATTAACACCCTGATTTGTGTTTTTGATTGTCTGGTTTATCGTAATTTAGGGTGGTATCTATTCAAATTAAAAAACCATTTGTGGGGTTGTTCAAAAATTAAATGCCAAAATATTGTGATTCACAGTTTAAAAAAAAGGAGCCTAATATAGGATAGTGGATGTTTCTAATGTCGGATATTAGGTTTTCTTAATATTGGATCACAGAAAAAAATACATATATTTCACCGGAATAGTTGAACAAGTACCAAACCTGAAGTTAAGATTTAGAAACATTTGTAAATATCTGAAGGTAAATATATATCAAACTTAGATAACAGTGAAAATGCACTGCATACGAAATTTATTTGTAAATATCCACTGTTACCGAATAAAACAAACAAACTCAAAGAATGCAGTGTTCACAAACGAAATTTTTCCAGCTGTTTTTATCAACGACAACACGCGATTCACGTACCCATCGTAGGCAGCGAGTGAACTAAATATATTCGTCTGCAGAATGGTCTTCGCGATATGGCATATCATGATAGAGGCACTGTTCATCTGCACCGTCACTGTCATCCGTCGAAACAAAGAGATGGATTGTCCTCCGCATGTACTGTGAATCACATTTCGCACCACAGAGCGGGCAGAAATTATCCAGCGCTCCATGCGGACTAGATACAAGATCATGGATGGCCCGGAGTGTAAATTGATGGTAAGACAATGGGCAATAATGAGTCTGGACAAATGGTTTAGCTTTGGCAGCAAAATGCGGTGTTTTGCAATCTCCGGTAGTGATGAGTGGTGCAGCTGTCCGACTGCACTAACAACTCCACTTGAGTCGAGAAATGGCATCGGTGGCTGCTGATGAAGAGCAGGCAATTCTTCCCTGAAGCTGCATAACTGTACATGTTTGACCAATGTCACTGTAGCATTACTCAACTCCTCCGTCGCCATTGTGACACGTGCATCAACCAGTTAGTGCTGATGAAAGACTCCATGCTGCCAACCGCCAAAATGGNTTGAGTCGAGAAATGGCATCGGTGGCTGGTGATGAAGAGCAGGCAATTCTTCCCTGAAGCTGCATAACTGTACATGTTTGACCAATGTCACTGTAGCATTACTCAACTCCTCCGTCGCCATTGTGACACGTGCATCAACCAGTTAGTGCTGATGAAAGACTCCATGCTGCCAACCGCCAAAATGGAAGACTGCCAGAGTGTCAGCAGAACATGCAGGGCCAAGATGGTGTAGTTCGTGTGGTTACCTTAAGAACACCACAGCGGGAATTCGTACGACCTGTCAACAAGATTTGTCCATTTCCTGTGGATTAACACCACAGTGTGATATTAGACCTACCCACTCCTTCTTATATTTTATAGTTTTATTGTGAACTTTAAAATAACCATTTTCGGTGGGCGGTAAGTTTATGATGTATATGGCAATATGACTTTCTAGAGACAGATTTAGCTGCTGCGTTCTTAAAGATTTCAACTTACAGTTTGTATTCGCTCAAACGTATTTGTGATATGAAATAAACGTGGATATGAAACGCATCAATAATATTGCCCCCGAAAACATCGGCCAATAACTATTTATAAAACAGGCGGTGAGGTCTCTATAATAACACCGAAACAACAAAGCGAGAATGTGTCTTTAACTCTGTGTTCGTCTAAGGTTGGCATTACCGTAGAATATACTTCCGCCTGCTTTGCCAAACATATGAAAAGTATAAGGATCTATCGCTTACCCTTGAGTTACAACAACTGTCTACTTGTATGATTCCTTTTTCGACGTGCTCGGTATATATGCGAACCAGACATAACGCAGAAAAATGCTAGCTGTAATCAGGCGTGCTTTGGCTTTGCAGTTTCCAGAAAGGAAATTGAAACACTCACTTGAAGCGCTATATCACCCATAGACTGAAGATGAGGTAGACCGATCTCGCTGTCTCCGCACAACCAATCCCCGTGTCCCATTATTGAATTGCTTTTCTGCCATCACGTCTAGCAAAAACGGCGTGGATTGGATTTGAGGTTGTNGTGTCCCATTATTGAATTGCTTTTCTGCCATCACGTCTAGCAAAAACGGCGTGGATTGGATTTGAGGTTGTAACACTGTTTAGTAAACAAGTGCTTTGAGATTTTTTTATACTTTCTGTTACCTATTTTGAATGCAGTTATATTAAATTCAAATTGGTAAAAGAATTTTATTCATATAAAAGGGGGCTGTGTTTTCAAAATTAAGGCATGAACAAACACGTTCATCACTGTTGACCATGTGTAGGTGAATGTCGGGTACATGAGCGGACGACGAATAAGCGGTCTACCTCATCTTCAGTGTATGGCATTACCAGCCGTTAACTACCAAGCTCCGTGAAGCGGGCTCTAGGCTAGCTGGTTCCGCGCAGAGCGGGGAAGCAAACCAGGCATCCTCGCGTTGCGGCACCGGCGTCCTTAATGACGCAGCAAGAGCAGCTCGTTGTTTGCCGGGTCACGTGGTTGGTTTGACCCACAACGCTGGCCGCTCATTCCCGCGCTCCTCCGCGGCCGGGGCACGAGGCAGGCCACTCCCCACCTGCCCCGTGACTCCGACAGCGGTGGAGCGCGGTAATTAATTCGCAGGCACGTTTAATCGCCTCGCCGTTCGCAGTGAAGCTCGCACGACCGTGTTGTCTTCGACTAACTAGTGGGGCGCGCGCGCTAAGCCGGTTTAGGCGACCGCGCAGCGGGGTGGCGGCTTTGTTTGGAATGGGGTGGTCAACGGCGACCACGACCCGGGGTGGCAATCTCAGCGAGTTACCCCGATACAAGGGCACGTACATGCTGAGATGTAGCCTATTCGTGGTTTATCAACACTTTTTGAATCAAACCTTTGAAAAATCCCCCCATATAACCTATATGACGTGTTTGATTCTTTCATAATTATTCCACATATTACAAGCGTTTTATACACTAACAAAACCCAAAGGTACCTTATTTTTAGTTATAAATTACTTCAACTTACTTTCCATCTATAAATTATTATATTTCATTTATAATTGAGGCGCTCGGTCGTAAAACATGTTAACCAACAAAACGTGACCTGTCGGGAATCGCAAAAATAAATGTTTGAGTGACGAAAAGGTACTTTTTTTTTTCTTTGAAAATGCTATTAGACCATACTATTTGTCTTGCACGGAATTTGACTAGTGTAAGGACATTGTTGCAGCGAGTATATAACTTCCAGAAATATATTTAAAATGCTACAAATTGAAACCGTACATGTAGACATCATGTTTTACAAATGAGTAATATATACGCTATGGTTTATGAAAATTACAACACCAGAAAGAATATCCCGAACGAATCCAAACTCGGAGGATGTGTAGAACAGTGTACCAGCAATAAGTAATTACGATTGCAGAGAGATGGCGTACNAAGGTCCGTGTTACGCCAAGCTCAGTCAGTTAAAAGCCATCAAACGAAGTGAAAGCAAGTGCCAGTATGCCTCGTCGACGTACAAGGGCGCCATATCAGGATGTGAGTGAGTTCAAACGGGACAGAATTATTGGTCTCCGAGAAACGGGTTTGTCATACCGTGACATTTCGACTCGTACAGAGCATGCTACTGCAACAGTGATGCGCGTGTGGAACCAGTGGGTAGAAGAGGGTCGTGCGCAGTGGCGAGCGAGTACTGGACCACGCAATGTGTCCATAGCACGGCATGACCGCCACCCTGTCCGCATGGCCGTAACAGACCGTACAGCTTCGTCCGAAATGTTGGCTCGACACTGGATCCCTGCAACGGGTGTGGACCTGTCTACTGCGGGCTGGACTGGTGGCACGCATGCCGTTGCGTCGACTTCCATTGTCCAGAAACCACCAACGCCTCAGACTGCAATGGGCACGTGAACGCCGTCGTTGGCGTGCTGAGAGGCAAAAGGAAGTGTTTTCGGACGAGTTCCGTTTCAACCTGTCCTACAGTGATAGCCGCATACGTGTTAGATGCTACCGTGGTGACCGCAATCTGGCAGCCTGCATTGTGGAGCGGCATAGCGGACAAACGCCAAGTGTGGTGGTTTTGGGCGCCATTGGATACAACGTGGGATCTTGACTCTTACGTATTGAGGGCAATCTGAACAGCAACCGCTACATCAGGAAGGTTTTAAAGCTCTAGGTACTGCCTCTCCTTTAGGCGACTCCACATGCCATATTGTGTTGCAANCGTATTGAGGGCAATCTGAACAGCAACCGCTACATCAGGAAGGTTTTAAAGCTCTAGGTACTGCCTCTCCTTTAGGCGACTCCACATGCCATATTGTGTTGCAAGTAGTATGTATGCTAATTTGTAGATACCATGCTAGGTATTATCATATTTACTAGCATATGTTATAATTATGTTTTCTCAAACGCAAACCGAAACAACAAGATATGTCAAATACATATATGTATACATATATATATGCAGTGTACATCCACATTTTTCATGACACCGTCATTAACAACCAAAACAACGATGAATTGGTAATTGTGCCGAATAGGGGCCGATGGGAAATTGTGTATATTAAATGCTCCATTAATATTCCCCACAAGGGTTTCTTTTAATAATGCCTAAAAGGTTTGACACAATTTGTTTTCCCATCAGCACCTATTCTTCTCAATAACTGTTTAAATATATTTCCTTATGTCGTCGACTGTTTTGAATGTGCCTCTGATAAATTTTTAATTCAGCGAATGCAATCAAGTCATATCAGAACAATGAGCTTCTTTGGTCACATTTACATTCTACACATGTTTATATGATGATACCTTCTGTTATAGAGATTTGACCCTTGCCTATACTCATAGAATGTAAAATATGGTATATAATTGATACCAAAGCATCGAGTCCCATTAAATAGAAATTCCTACACGATACAAATGTGGTAATGGATTAGATAATTTACATTCTACATGTTCATTTAAAAGGTCATCCCATAATTCAGACAGTGAAAGTAAAACACTAACTGTACTTATGGCAATGCTGCTTTACATACTTATTAACAAATTACGTAGGGCGAATAACACGATAAGTGACTCAGTTACCATGTTTTATGTGCTTGAGGTTAGATATGTGGGTAAATGTCAAGTACCTTTTTTTTAATCATTATTTTAGTCCCAACAAAATTTTGCAAAATATTGTACAAGTATTATACAATTACACTATTTAAATTTTACGGCACAATATAAAAATTCATTTGGATGATAGCTATCTTAACTTCGCCTTGGTTCGTAACTTATTTTACTATTATATGCGTGTTTAGGAATGATCTAAGTCCAAAACATTTGTATTTTTACATTTTACGATTGCTAACACCATTTGAAAGTATGCGTATCACTTTGCTGGTCATTAAAATTGCTACACCATAAAGAACGCACCCGAAGGACCTGACAGAGGAGAATGCATAGAGCAGGGTAGGACTACATATTACGCGAATAATTGTTAAGCCGAATGGCACTGCATGTGTGCCATTGGCAACACTGATAAGCGGTATATAAGTGGTAGTTGAGGGCTGTTGACAGGTTGCGGCACTGTGTTTCCCCGCCGTTCGCATGTACGGAAGGTGTGAACCCGACGACAACCATACGAACAGGTTTTATTTCGCCTTTGACCGGCGGACAATCGTGTCCTATCTGGACTGCGAATTATCCTGCCACAAAATTGGTTCTCGCGTTGAGGAAAAAAACGTAATCTCAGTGAAGCGTCTGAGAGATGACAGGGTCGAGGAGGGACGGGCTGAGCGACGCGCGTGAAGACAATGGCCCGTCGCAGCGACGGGTGCGAGGGTAGACACGTGGCGCGCATGGCGACTGCGGACCGTACAGCCGGGTCAAACAACCTCGCTCAGGAGTTCAGGCATGCGGCACACCAGCCTGTGTCCTCACGCGCGGTGCGTCGTCGTCTGCGGCATCATGCACAGGCGCCCGTCACTGCGGCCGCATTTGACTAATCAACCGCAGTCACCTGCGGCATGCAATTACGCGTGGAACGTCGCACCTGGACGGACGAATTGCATGCCGTCCTCTTCTCCGTCGGATCTAGCTTCCACCGCGATGTCCGCACTTGTGTCTGGTGTCGCCGCATCGTATTACCGGCCCAACACCTGGAGTTGTAGTGCGACGTGCCATCTGATTCCAGTCCCGTTCGCGCCTAGTCCGGAACGCTGGTAAGCTCACCGATATCCGTTACCTACATAACGAAGTTGTCGGAGTTTGTTGTTGCACCCTTAACTTCAAGGTCAACCTGGGGCCCTGTGCCGGCAGGACAATGCGCTGCTGCATGTGGCTCACATCGTCCATTGGCTCCTAGCGGAACACTTCACGCTACTTACGGACTGCCTGAAAACCGAAGATCTAAGAGAGTGGTTCAAGGAGCATTCACTTGGAAGTTGGAACAGTGATTGAAGACAAACAACAGTACATGATATGGAATGAATTCGCCACAAAAATTGGAAGGAGACTGGAAGATTTCGATAGACGGAATCGGCGAATTTCTGATGACTCATAATGGGGCACNCTGGTGTCGCCGCATCGTATTACCGGCCCAACACTTGGAGTTGTAGTGCGACGTGCCATCTGATTCCAGTTCCGTTCGCACCTACTCCAGAACGCTGGTAAGCTGACCGATATCCGTTACCTACATAACGAAGTTGTCGGAGTTTGTCGTTGCCCCCCTTAACTTCAAGGTCAACCTGGGGCCTTGTGCCGGCAGGACAATGCGCTGCTGCATGTGGCTCACATCGTCCAACGGCTCCTAGTGGAACACTTCACGCTGCTTACGGACTGCCTGAAAACCGAAGATCTAAGAGAGTGGTTCAAGGAGCATTCACTTGGAAGTTGGAACAGTGATTGAAGACAAACAACAGTACAGGATATGGAATGAATTCGTCACAAAAATTGGAAGGAGACTGGAAGATTTCGATAGACGGAATCGGCGAATTTCTGATGACTCATAATGGGGCACTCAGGTAAAGGCTTTAATGAGTAAAAGTCGGAGTACTCTAGATTGGCGAGGAGGACAGGTTTTTAATGAGAAAACCGGTAGAATATCGAGAAACGGCAAGAAAGAAAAGTGAATGGCCCGAAGAGACCAAGAGGAGAAAGTGCCGTGCACTGCTTTACTCACCAGAGTACAGTTGCAGTGCGGGAGGATGGAAGGTGTGTTCGCCTTCGGGCCTTAAAAACCTGCTTACTTGGCATGCGCGTTTGCCAGATCTCTCACCCATCGAAAAGCGTGTTCCATGGTCGAGCGACGACTGACTTGCCGCTGGACACACGCGGCCACAACGGATAAACTTTGGGCACGCATTAACGCCGCGTCGTGTAGCAGAGTGTATGGCCGCCCGTGTTGGGGACACACACTACTTATTTACCCAAGTTACGTACGTCATATCGAGCTACAAGTGTAACCATGGCACCTATGTATGATGGGTGTTCTGTCCAATAAACCTGGTTGTGATAGCTCACGTCCTTCGTGTTGCAATTTTAATGATCAGCAGTGTACTTACAAAGTCAATTTAATATTTGATTTTTTTTTTTTGAGCTTGGGCTAGTATATGTCACAATTCGGACAAAACACATACTTTTACACAAATAAAAACAGAATTTTTCCATTCACCGCTACCTTAAAAGTGACTTCTCTGGAACACCAGTGTAACCTGCGGTGGAAATGTTCCCTAAGCCAGACTCTTACGTAAGGAGTCTCGTTTTGTTCCGAACCTGAGTTGAATAAACCAGAGGTGAAATTACAACGACAACGTTCCTGAATACGGCTCGCAACACAACGCGAGGTTGCCTCCAGCTTACGCATTGCATTTCTAATGAGTCGTTTAGAATTGAAACAATTTCCTTATTCATTGTCAGCCGTACTACGCACTCTAATGTTTACGTTAAAATAAACGCAATTATGGGCATTGTCCCTTATCCCTTCACAAAAATGTTCCTTTGAAATGGAGAAAGAATCGCAAACCGATTATAGTTAAAGACAAAGCGATTATTTTAATAAGACCAATATAACTAATTGGTTAGATCCTCTTAAATTGAAATGAGTAAAAAAAATATTTATTGTGATTCGCCTTAAAATAATTATGATTTCAGATTATAATTTTTAAATATATCAACCAAATTTAAGTAAATTTATGATTTATATATATAACAAAACTATATGTTTAGTGGCTAAAGACTAAGGATTAAATTTTTATCCGGAAAGAAGTTAGAGGTTGATTTTATGTGCTACTGAAGTGGCAATTGTTTACACAGAAAATCGTTACAGGGCCATAACGTTCTACATGAAAACAATATATTTTTATTCTTGACCTTTTATAGGTAAACCATTTTAAATTATATGTTTTTTTTGCAGTACAAGGAATATTATCAATTTTAACATTCTCGTATATGTACAGGTTTTTAAATATTCATTTCCGAAGCGAAAAAATTTTTTTTACACAAATTTTGTGTATTTAAACGTAAATAGCTCAGGAACCGCTTAAACAATAGGAGGTGTAATATATCTCTTTCTAAAACCACTTAAGATATTTTAGTTTTACATGCAACGCAACCGTGTTAAGTATTTTCATATAAATTTCGCGATAAAGAAAACATTTCTAGAAACCAATTACCGGGGCGTGAGAATTTAGACTATAGATTCATAGCATGTGGACATCACAGACAATTAAAAGCTCTCGCAATGATGAACCCGCGGCCAAGTTTGAAAAAAAAACTATTTCCAGTTGGCAAATGAGTTTAAAATGTATTATCAGAAAACTAAAATATAAACATAAGGTACTAGAGAATAAGAAACGTTACTTTCTGTACATCCCGAATTCAATGCATAGTAAAAGTTTCAGAACAAAACAAATAAAACTAAATTACAGTAGATTTTTTTACGATACTGAAACGAAGTAATGGTGCCTAGCACCAGATATACTGGTATGTCAAAAAGTTTTAAGGTAGGCCTGAATAATCACACTTTAGATGAGAAAAGTATTATATAAACAGTGTTTTCCGGATTTATTCATTTGAGTCTTCGAGAGCGTGTTGTCAGACTATCATCACTGGGAGTGAATTTATTTTAATTTCCGTAAGTTATTAGCTCTGCAATTGGGTAGAGGTCTAGGGGGAAATATTGCACTTCAGGTTAAGAGCACCTCGCAGTCTTATTGGGGTACAGGAGGAAGATGGGGATAGGGGTGAGGGTATGTATTCAGTTGATTAACAAAAAGGTCACGGTCTAGGACATGATTACCACAGGAACTGAAGTCGATGGAAACCTCACAATTTGCTTCACTCGTGTCGTCACGACCCCAGTACGTGTTGTACGTATACATATTTTCATGAAGAAAAGAAGTTCACCGTATCTTGAGTGAGCGAAGAGATTTGAGCGGCTCTTAGTTGCCAGATCTTGAGAGTCGATGAAGTTGAAGCGATGCGAGTATGGAGCAGCGCCGGAATGGAAGGGGGTGGGGGAAACGGGAGATCCCAAAGAAAACCCGCCGTCCAGCGGCATCGTCAGGGCACTATTCCCACATGCGAAAATCCGCGGGAGACCCCGCCGGGAATCGAACCCGGTTCGCCTAGAAGGGAGGCGAGTAGTCTAACAACTGAATCACCGCTACCCCTTTGTCGTATCTTGATCAAACAGTTTATGTTGTAAACATTTTTCAGTAATCCTTATAAAAAAAATTAGGAGTTTTTAAATAATACATGGTATACATAAATTGCCATACGCAATGCGCTGCAAATATATAAATAATACTACACANGGAGTTTTTAAATAATACATGGTATACATAAATTGCCATACGCAATGCGCTGCAAATATATAAATAATACTACACACGTGTAAGTACTTACTTCACTGCGCATTCTATTCTTTCCTGAGCAAATGTATGTAGGAAAGCTATAGTTTATTCGCAGTACCTTCAAAAGATTCCAATCAAACCTTTGAAAAATCACCTTAAGGTATGACGTGTTTGGTTGCTTCGTACATACGTTCGGTACCACAAGCGTTCTNCAAACCTTTGAAAAATCACCTTAAGGTATGACGTGTTTGGTTGCTTCGTACATACGTTCGGTACCACAAGCGTTCTTTACTTCTGTTAACATAAAAGTATCTTAGTTTTGGTTGAATTGAACTCTTACTTATGTTTTATATATAAAATATAATATTTCATTTATAATTCAAATACATAAAAAACAGATAGAATATAGGTGTGTTGGTAGTAAGAAATAGTTCTTATACAGAATATTACTTAACTGAGTGCGNATAAAAAACAGATAGAATATAGGTGTGTTGGTAGTAAGAAATAGTTCTTATACAGAATATTACTTAACTGAGTGCGTACAAATGCGGTGAGCTGTCCTTTTGGAGAAACATTCTAGACTTAGTTAAGCTTTGTTTGCATGGGGAACTTTAAGAGGGCTTCAGTAAAGTTGGCAGTAACCATAAATAGACTCTACCATGGATGTATGGGAAATAAACTTTACCATTTGTGCTCTTTCAATACGCGTATAGAGTGATGTAAAGGCTGTCCACAGTAAAGTGAGAAGTTTAGAGGCCCAAGTTACTTTCCCTTTNCAATACGCGTATAGAGTGATGTAAAGGCTGTCCACAGTAAAGTGAGAAGTTTAGAGGCCCAAGTTACTTTCCCTTTCCAGAATTTTTGAATTCTTTAACTGACTTTTTTTAAACAAGTATTATCATGTAAGTAATAAACACAGTGTGTATATTCCACCGCACTCGGAAATTAATGTACAAGGCTAAAATAAAATTTATTTATTAACTACTATTCCAAATGACAGGGTTTTCAAAAGTGCTCACTTTACTGTGAATAGCCTATATCAAGTTTGCGAAACGTTTCTTAGAGAGTTGATGTAAATTTCCATCAAACCCCACCACCCGTAGTTAAGTGTCATTCGAATTCACAAAATTCAACATTTCTTGCACCCACTGAAAAAAAAAAAATGTGCATGACGAATGAAATGAAAACGAGTAGCTTCAGCTATCCAGTTTTGAAGAATTACAAGCAATACTGGTAGGTCTTAAAATCACACGCATTCGTCAGGGAACGTTTGCAATTATTATGGAAATGGGGTCTAAATTGAAATGACATGTTATGAGGCAGCCTACAAGTTCGTTATTTCAGACGTTTCACCACTCCCACCTTAAACACATTGCAATGTTTCTAAATCCTAAAAATCAACTTAGAATTCTGTACAAATCTGACACAGGGCGATGCACTCGGAAGGCAGGATGCGTGCCTATAGCCTAGTCAAGGTTATTTTTAATTTTTTTGAAGCCCTACTAACGTTATGCACTCAGGATATTCCTCCTTCTCATGTGAACACAGCTTTACTGAGTCTAGAAATTTACACCTAAATGGACAACGCACCGCATTCGTGCGCACTCACTTCGATAATATTTTCCATAAGAACTATTTCTTACTAGCGGCTACCCGCGACTTCGTCTGCGTATATATCTTTAGAAATGATAGCCTATTCTGTTGTATGAGTAATAATTATATTTTTTAGGCTTCTATTTACTACAAAATGTGCATTGAAAATATAGTATCAAATTTTATTGTATTTATGGTTCACTATTTTCGCAATAATGGCTTACACATAAAAGGTAGATATATGCTGTCGCGGACGTTTTTGTAGAACTATTTAAGAGAAACATTTCCACCATACATTATATTCGTGTAACTCTTACGATTTTTGCAGCGCACGCCAAAATAGCTCGCAGATGGCAGAATTTTTTCCGACTTACTTGACACTAATCGTTATATTTTGGCCAATTTACACAATATTTTTTTATAAATTATATATAGCCTATGTGCTATTCTGATGTATGAGCTATATTATTGTAAGGTTTCATTAAAATCCATTCAGTAGTGTTTTCGTGAAAGAGTAACAAACATCCATACATCCATCCTCACAAACTTTCGCGATTATAATATTAGTAGGACTAGGTGTTACCAACATACCTATTTTATCCCTGGTTTTATTCGTACTAGTTATAAATGAAATATAAGGTAAATTGTAAAGAAAATTTTAATTTAACTTAAAATACGATTTTTTTCATGTTAACAAAATGATAAAACGCTTGTGATAAATTACGCATTTAGGAAATAACCAAGCACGCCATAAATGAAGTGATTATTCAAAGGTTTGATTAAAGGAAAGTGTGAAGAAACCAAGAGTAGGCTACAGTAATGATACTGACGACGTGTGTTATCTACAGATCTGCATTGTGTCCTTGCGGAGACTACGAGCCGTGAAACAAATAGCCCAGTTACTTCCTCCGGCCCTGCTTCCTCGCAAACTGGATTATTTAGGCCCTTTGTCTCTCCACGTTTTTGAGCGTGCCTAGACTTAACTTCGTTACAGGCGAATCGATAGCGAAGAGGTACTAATGTGTTTAACCCTGTGGAAAAAAAACGTTGCGAGGAACGTAAATGAATAGTTAAAACGCTGCACTCGCATTCTTCTTTATACAGTAAAAAAAAAAGTAGACAGAACGCAGAAAAAAAAACTATTCACGATAAAGTGAGTAATTTTTAAGGCCCTCGCAGCATTATGAAAAAAAATTATATTTTGTTGTGGGCTCAGATGTTCAGTTTTGAGAGTGACTGCGTTTATCAGTCAACGATAATTTTTATTTGGACACTTGGCGAAATTATACAGATATGCTGAAAAAAACTTTTAATTACTGCCTTACAAAGTGCTCATTATACGATGAGCAGCCTATACGTAATTTTATCATGCTTTTGTTTCATTGCCTCACAACTCTAATTCGTGGCACAATTATCAGAAAATTTAAGAGATCACAACAGTGATGATCATGCTATCCAAGTACCTAAATAAGTGTTGCGTAATGTAAAATGCGGCTAGTAAAATATGAATAAATAAAATGTGATAATACACTCACTGAAACATCCCAAATATTCAAAATCTATAAAAAACGTGACTCATTTTTAATCCTCATCGGATCTTCACGTACAGTTGACATCCTGAACTTCGTGAAGCAGTTAATACCGAACATGCAGAAGCAAGAAAGGCTTAATATTCTAATCATAATTATGTCATGCACTTTAATTTAAAAAATCTTGTAATAATTCGTAATCGATTTACATGATAGAAATTACACAGGCTTAAGGAAATAACAATTATGTGGAAGTAATATACAAGACCCATTATATTATTCAGAGTAAAATTTAATTAGTATATAATGAACAGCAANGCTAGTAAAATATGAATAAATAAAATGTGATAATACACTCACTGAAACATCCCAAATATTCAAAATCTATAAAAAATGTGACTCATTTTTAATCCTCATCGGATCTTCACGTACAGTTGACATCCTGAACTTCGTGAAGCAGTTAATACCGAACATGCAGAAGCAAGAAAGGCTTAATATTCAAATCACAATTATGTCATGCACTTTAATTTAAAAAATCTTGTAATAATTCGTAATCGATTTACATGATAGAAATTACACAGGCTTTAGGAAATAAAAATACCGACGTCAAAAATTATGTGGAAGTAATATACAAGACCCATTATATTATTCAGAGTAAAATTTAATTAGTATATAATGAACAGCAAANAATTATGTGGAAGTAATATACAAGACCCATTATATTATTCAGAGTAAAATTTAATTAGTATATAATGAACAGCAAAAAGTGGTAGTGGTGCAATTTTTTTTTTAAAACATTATCTACTTTTCTTTAATGTACATATGTACAGACTCTTAAGAGATTTGCCTTCGTGTGTATTGTGCGCATGCGTGTGTTGTAACCCCCTGAACTCCTTTTAACCAGTGCGTTGAATTTCATCAAACTCTGTACACTTTGTAAAAATACCAGATGCGTGCAGTTTTCGACCATGCCGGATGGTTATTTTTAAAATAGTGGTGATTTTAAATTCTTGGGTACTATGTAATATTTCAGAAACCATTCAACCGGACTTGAATCAAAATGAATAATTTGATAAATCACAATGTTAACACTGAATTCAGAAACACACGTGTTCATTAGTCAGTCATTTTGCAAGATAGCGCTACCTGAATAGTTTTAGCTCTCGCGTAATATCACGGGAACTACTAAAAAAATTTACCGCCAAATTTTGCACTCAAACAGTTCTCTGGTAGACCACCTTAAACTACAGCAAAGATTAATTTTAAAAATAGCGACCATGTAGTGATATCAAAATTGGTTTGCCATAGATACCAAAATATTTGAGATATTCCATTAAAACATGGCGTCCTCGATACACCCACTGCGCATAATTCACAATACCTTTTGTCGCTATTTTCCAAGGTAGCTTTACCCGTATTAATATATTTTTACATCGTATCTGAGTAACTACTGAGGTGATATCCGCAAAATTTGCCATACAAATACAACTTCGGTAGGTCACCCTAAACATACTTGGCTTTGGTAGATTTGGTACTTATTTCGAAAATGGCTGCAAATATTAATGTTTTAGGTTAGTATACCGTATCTATGAAACAGACTCATTGTCACCAGAATTTGTATTCTGGCAGTACCTGCCCTTAGACGTGCATTAAACTCATTTATTCGTAGACCTTTACCCATAATTGAGAAATATAACATAATATTAAATCTAAAATTTTAATATTAATTTTTATTAACTACCAAATCTAAGCCCATTAATTTTACATACAGTTAGTAATATTGCAGGCAGTCTGGATTATTCTTACTATTTTAAAATTTGCTGCCTAGTTAAAATTTTTTTTTGCATTATATATGTGAAACAATTAAACCGATATGAAACCAACTTGTCATGCCTGCAGTCATTACCGTCAGCACTTAAATACACTAACATAATATAAAATGTGTGTGTTACGTGGGGAGATGTGACCTGAAGTTTGACTCAAATGGCTATGTCTCAAAAACTTATAAACAAGTTCCCACATCATTTTGCGTAAAGCAGTACGGACACTTTTTATAAAGCAGTCTCATGTTTCCAAAGCGGCGATGTTATTGCTGTAGTAATTTATATCAGATTTCTCACAAATTTAACTGATTTAAATCGAGATCGATGTGTTGGAAGTATTTAATGTGTGTATGAAATTCATGAAATAATAGCTTCAACTTCCCGCCATTTTGTAAGGACCGCTACGAAAGAAACTTATTGTTACAAGCTTTTACCACAAATCGGACTACTTTGAACCGATTACAATAAAATTTGTGTAACATTCTTTCTGCCTGGACTTTGCTTAACATGCATGCTCCTACCATATTAGATATAGAGTACACGTTAAAACACTTTTTTTTNTTTCTGCCTGGACTTTGCTTAACATGCATGCTCCTACCATATTAGATATAGAGTACACGTTAAAACACTTTTTTTTTTGTTATGTAAAATAAAGCAGAGTAATTAGTTGTATGGGTAACTTCATGTTTTAAGTTTGAGGAGTGTCTTCGACAGGTGTGATAAGGCTGCGAAGATAACGGATACGTCGAAGACTGAGGTCGTGGAAAAGGAAAGGAAGTTTAGAAGCCGAGTGCCGTCGATATCGTTTCAGAAGAGAAAAAAAAAACCTTTCTTACTGACGCAGAAAACAGACGAGCGAAAACCTTCCAGAGGCAGCCCGGGGTCGAAACAANAAAAAAAAAACCTTTCTTACTGACGCAGAAAACAGACGAGCGAAAACCTTCCAGAGGCAGCCCGGGGTCGAAACAACGCCAATTATCGTGACGTCTTCGTGTCCTTCTTACGTTGCATACCGTTAGCAACCGTGCACGGTGCTGTACGACTAGTGGTTCCATCCCGAAGGCTTAGAGAATGACGCACCCATCCGTCTATCCCGAATATCATCCGGTTCCTCGCTCGAAAAAGAATCTTTACTTGTACAGATCACGCGATACGCTGGACCCATGTCTCTTGGAAATCGCGAACACAGTAGGTTTGTGGTTGGGAATTTTTCTGTTATTGAACATAGTCTAAAACAAGCCCTTCTTGTGACTGCATGTTTTGTAACGTAAGCCTAATAGACTTGCTTGCCGTCATGTTAGCAGTGAATAACGGAAGGCATACTGGTGGGCTTAAAATTCAACGCAAACCGTAAGTATGAACGTTTTAACAGCATTTAACTGAAAAATAACAAAATACAAGCAATGTATTGTATTAAAACTTGGAACCTACCTGTGAAATGGCAATACGCTTATTTTATCTCTTCTATCTCATACCATCGATGTATTCAATGTGAAGGAATGAGGTCATATACTATAATCAAAATTTGGATTCAAAATTTTTTTTTGTCCTTCCTCTTTACACGAGAAAAATACCAGAGCACAAGTAGAACTTGCATCAAAGTGTACAGTAATAGTTTACCATTCAAGATGTGATACCACAACTGATATCGTGAGGCTGTCAAAGAATTCAGTGCGCATTGAACGATGCGTGTTGCTGCTTTCGGAAAATACCAAGTAACGTAATACGTTTGCTTAAAATGCATTAAAATATGATACTTTTGTTTGAGTTCTATGTCAAATCGCGTTTTTTTAAGTTGCACTGTTTAAATTATTGTTTTAGCTAATACTATCGGTTTGTTTTTATTGCGTAGTCTGAATAAATAATTTGAGAAATAACCCTTGTATCATATGTTTGTTATTTACTAAATAAAGTATACATCACATGTGTTTTACACTTCCTTTAATATTAACGTACTTTATTCTTTGGTTAAATGAAATTTTCACTTACATAATATTTTGTCTACCANTACATACACTTCCTTTAATATTAACGTACTTTATTCTTTGGTTAAATGAAATTTTCACTTACATAATATTTTGTCTACCAAAATTTTAATATCTATTTCATAGTGAATGTGCATTTTAAAAACAAAGGAAAGAGAAAAATTACAAATAGATATTTTAAAAAATAATTATTGTAAAACAAATATTTTTTATATAGTAAACAATTATTTCTGCTATATTTAAGTTTCCAGAAATACACTTTTGAAAAAAAAATTGTTAAGTATAAAAATATCAATATTATATTGTCTGTCCAAAGTAAAAATATGGCGAGTTTTTCCCTTTGTTGTTTTCTTACAGGCGTGTTTAAGTTTTGTTGACATTCTGCGGAGGGATACGTAGAGAGCAGTCCGAAAATATAACTTAAACAGCNACAGGCGTGTTTAAGTTTTGTTGACATTCTGCGGAGGGATACGTAGAGAGCAGTCCGAAAATATAACTTAAACAGCGATTCAGAAATTTGGAAGTACCAACGACTAAACTACCGTACACATTTACTGTATGTTCCGAAGTATGTTACATTCCCCTTGAAAGGCACATAAATACTAGGCTCTTGGCCCATGACGATGTTAATGTTGATACGCGTTGAAAGAATGTACAANTCTTGAAAGGCACATAAATACTAGGCTCTTGGCCCATGACGATGTTAATGTTGATACGCGTTGAAAGAATGTACAATATGGCGAAAAGAAGAACATCGAAGGACTTTCAGAAGTGCCAAATTGTTATGATGGTTATTTCCGCCATCGATAATTCACACCTTATCGGTACCCGAGTTCCGAAATTATTTCAATAAACCGAAGGACGTGATAATTATTTTGAGCTCAACCAAAACGTGGAACACATGGAGCCACAGATACAGAATACTTAGGAATTAACGCACGCGCCAGCAAAAAATGCTACAGCCAGCCAGCAAAAATTCCAGAACGTCGTTCGCCGATCAGCGCCTGTCAAAGCGCCCTATACACACGGGAACCTGGATCGCAGAACTTGGTTCGCCGATCCAGGTTCTGGGGCGATACACTTTACACACAGTAGACGGGGAATGATCGCATTGGTTCGTCGTTGACACAGTTTCTCTCTGAAAGCGGTAGGATTAGTTGATAAAAAGTGGCAGTTGTGGTGATTGATTTGAATGAGTTAGGAGTTTTCAAAAGAAAACAGCAAAAGAGGAGATCAAAGTGAGTAGTATAGAAATGAAGTTTCTGGGACATTATTCATGAGTAGGTATTCCACCATATTGGATGAAGTCACCTCCTGCTCTGTCATTACTGTCGGCCGGCGGCCATTTTGTGACCTTGAACTTGACCTTTTCACTTTATTGTTTCTCAAACTTTGCACTTCATGCTCTATCATTCTACCTAGTTAATTCACGCTTTATCATTCCATCTAGCTACTTCATGATCTATCGTTCCATCTAGCTACTTCATGCTCTGCCATTCCATCTTGCCCCTCTCTCTCCCACCTCTTTTCTGATGCCTGGAATGTTGTTTATTGCTTCTAGAGTGTGCCACCCTATAATTCACCTTAGTTCGACCGCACCATCTGGTGTCGCTCTCACTCGACCACCATTTTGGTTCTGCAGTTGGCCTCTAGGGGTGAAGCTGTTNTAGTTCGACCGCACCATCTGGTGTCGCTCTCACTCGACCACCATTTTGGTTCTGCAGTTGGCCTCTAGGGGTGAAGCTGTTTAATTTTCGCAGAGCTCAAAATATCGTCTGGAGTAGGGCGGGATCGAAATACCATACTCTATACCCCTCCCCTCCACCCAACCTACTGACACGCTGCCTGTTTTAACCTGAAGGAATGTGTACTTTCCCAGGCCCATCTGTGCGAATTCGACTTACATCAGTATTTCCCCATAGATTATATAGTCTTACTGTAGGTCTAATAAGTAAGAGTGAAAAATAAATAAAATAATTTTATACACACAAAGAATTTATTTTACAGATAAATACATAAATGCTATTACAAAAAAAAATTGTCTCAGTTCATGTTTGAAAAAAAAAATTTCTTTGCAACCAACATTGTGGTGACTTCTTGTCTAGTCGTAGGAGGCAGATTCATGGTCCAAGGACGAAGCACACCATTTTCGGAGCAGCTGTACATTCCTCCACATGCATGTCCAGTCAGGTTCTGACTTTTCGCAGATATGTCGCTGCTGGTCGTTGTAAAGTTTTGTCAGCTTCCGCAGCGAAGGACAGCCATACTTGAACTGCACAACGATGATTTCAACTTCGATTTTGCACAAGTCGCTAGCTCAGCTACGTAAATCGGTCCTCGCGGATACTATATCAGCAAGTCGCGCAGCACGTTTCCCACTTGATGGTAAGGAATCTTGCCTTCGTCCCACTCCAGTCCATGGTGGTACTTGGCCAGCCAGTCTTTCGTCTTCTTGCTTTTCTCGTCCAACAGTTTCCACGAATAACGGGGACCGAAGGAGCGCGTGCGCGTTTTTTCCATCGTCATCGTAGGACACTGCGATCTCTTTGAGCACATAGCTGCTCTAATTCTGTATGTCCTGCAGATTACAGTACATCCGGTTGCTGTCTATGCTCGAAGACAACTAAAACATATATCGTGTATAGCCCATCGTATTTATATCCTCTGCGCATTCATAAAAGTATCTTGACGACTTTGTCTAGACAATTATACTAGCAAGTCGGTCGTGAAGTATCAGGCAGAAAGCATATAGCATGGAGGAATATTTCCATGCGTAGTGAATTTGATCCTGCAGTCGATCGCATTCGAACTGATACGCTCGTCCTGTTTACTGACGTCGAACGCAATGAGCAGGGCCAAAGTCTTGGAGGTATCTGGTCTCATTATCGGAGATTGGTTGCGCCTGTAATATGTATTTTGGAATTGAGCGTACATTTGAATTGCTAGCAGGTACTGAAAATTTCCAAAGTTCATGTTCATGTTCAAGTACGGATTTTTCACTATTCAAATATATTTTCACCATTTTCTATTTGACATGTGTCGAACTGCGAACGACTCACTGTCACATTGTGCTGTCTTCCGGTCTGTAACCCAACGATGATGTACCTCGGTTTCTCGGTGGCAAAACTGAACTTCACCGTCCAGTAGATGCGCTGACTTGCTGGCAATTTGGGGTAGATCTCGAGACTCCACGACCTGAAAGCCACATCGATGTTTTTGCCATCTTCAACATTCTTCAGCATCTTGATGCATTCGGTCGTACTCAGATGAATGTGACGCAGCATCCATTCTACAGACTGTAGCTTCAGTTCCACTGTTAACAGGTTTTCTCCCGTGCTCATGATAGCATCTGCGTGCATCTTGGCTAGCAGCAGTATCAGTTCCTGCTTTGAATTGATGATAATTCGTTTGTAGTCTTCAGCGAATCCCAGTAACATAACTAGAGGAATGCAGACCTAGAACTCACCTCCAGGGTATATAGGAACTGTAGTCATCTTCTATAACCTAGCCTACCATCTTGGTTGCAGACAGCTCGTTCGGCATGAGCAATAGGTAATTTTTGATCGCGGTCGTTATGACGACAACTCTCATCTGGTCTACATTGACACCATTGAGAAAATACACGATGCAATCGATAAGGTGGAGAATACCATTGCTCGTTATTTTCGTCGATGATGGGTTGGATCCATCTTATTTCGACGATAACTTCTGAATCGTAATAATGACTGACATGGAAGAGTGGTGATATCTTGGTGTTGGACTGCTATCCGAAAGTAAACGTTGAATTAAAAGTGTTACACAAACATTTGTGAATACTGAATTTATTTATTTTGCTTTTGGGGTTTCTCAATATGTGTAGATAAGTGTATGATTCAGCTAATTAGTAAACATTTACTTGCATAATAATTTAACAATTTCACTTTACCGACGCATGAATAAAGTGATCTGGCTAGTGGCAATGTTAATTGTACAAATGATGGAAGAATACACAATGTGCATGCAAGTAGATCTTAAGCAGGGCTTTCAAAATTGCTCAGTTTACCGCGAACGGCCTATTCGAATCGACATTAAACACTAAACGATTTTAAAAAAAATTCAATTTTAAACATTTCTTCGAACAGAGTGTTACTGAACTGGTTTTAACTCTATCCCTAGAAGAACCGGAAATCAGTAAAAATGAAGAGGCAGAGAATAACATTTGTGAATTAAATATCCGGAGCCTGTTACGTATGCGTTGAGCAGTAGCCGCTGCGATCTAGACAAATCATGTTTTTTTTTTAACTGAACATTTACTGAACAACGAATACCGCCGTAAATCAAATTAGTCACAGTTTCGTGAAATGGAAAACCTCGCTATTTGAACACGGAGTGATAATTTAAAATCGCCTGTTTTTAAATTGCTGTTGACACGCAATGTGTTGCAGTTGATGACGCAATGAATGTTAAGAGCTATTACAGATTCAATTCACGTTGTGAATGTTCTATATTGCTGTTGATACTGTTCGGAAATTGCTTGGTTAACACACATAAACACTCGACTGGCAGCTTGTAATATTTTTTACTACGGGATTCACCATAAATCAAGCTTAAATTTCACGTGGAGCTTAAAGTAAATTTACGCTTCATATGTTCGGAAACATAGGACAGAAAGCCGAAAATTTGCGTGGATGATATTGTGATATAAACTCTGTTGACTATGAAAACGTTCTCGTCAGGGTCTTCTTCGGTGTAAGGCTATCAATATCACCAGCAGTCATCGTTCGTTAGTGCTGCCCAAACCTCAAGAAATCATATTTATGCTTTATCTTTTGTGACGGTACAATACTCTTCGATCTCACGAAGACCCCGCAAATATTACGAGTATTAGATTATTATAATACTTGACGAGGTAACTTGATTATGAAAACTTTTAAAGTGCACGACTTACTCCAGGTTCGCCGAAAACAATGCATGAGTAGAAATAAGAAAGCTGGAACCGATATTCAAAGTTCGAAAATATTGGAAGATTTTGTAGAAATTCAGTTTGTTTGAAGAAACTTGCTCCCTGATCAATTATCCACAAATTTAAATGTTGAATAACTTACAATCTCTGGTAGTCCACGCCTTGCATTTAAACAACTCTCGTGAAAGTCAAATAACTGAGAGGAATATTAATACATCATTCTTTTGAACAGCTAGCTCGATAAAAAAAAAAAAAATGTTCAACAGACAATCGTATATCCAACCACCATATTCAATGTGTTCCACAAACACAGAACATTTGTTAACCACGGAGAAATTATAAGTAGGCAGTCAATGTTTTTTTAAATATCGTATCGAAATAAGCACACTCAGTTCAGACCGAGGGTTCTGCGAGGAGATTCAGATGAACATCATCAGACACGGCGATGTGTCACACTGTGTAATTTTCTTGTGTGTAACATTTATCTGTTGCTGGGTGATAGTCTCTTTCTTGCGGTCTACGCAGATAACCTGCGACTGTACTGCAGTCTGTTTGCAGTAGCATCACACTTTTTGAAAGAAACCTTTTAAAAAAATCACCCCACGTATGATGTGTTTGGGTTTTTTCCTAAACGTGTCGTGCTCTGTGAAAGGTATTTTGTACTTGCGGAAGGAATTCTTCAGAAAATAGTTGACGAGATATTTTTGTAACTCTAACACTGTAACCTTGGTGCGAAATTCGTAAAAGTAATGTTGAATTTCAACGAGGAAGTTTTGTAGACTTCGAGTTTATTATAAACGTTGAGCTACATAAACACTTTTTTATGTTTTCTAAAATATTTTGTTGTAACCATACAATACTTCAGCTGTAGAGTTACAAGAACATATTTGTCAACTAGTTGATACTTCCGTTAACACAAGTGTCTTACTCTTTTGATTAAATTAAGCTTTCACTTATATTTTATCTATAAATGATAATGTTTCATTTATTATTAATATGAACGCAGAGAGATAAAATGTGTACTGGTAATACCTAGAAAGAAATAGTCCTCAAACAAAATATTACTAAACAGAGTGTGTACGAATGTGGCGCGTTATCACATTTGTAACTGGTAAGCTATTGCTAAAAATGTGTTTTTTTTCTCAGTTATTTTGAAAAATTTTGAGCCAGTATTAAAAACATGCGCAGAAGACGAGAATTCGTCTACCCTATTTTAGTTAATGGCAGAGATTGAAACAGTATTAATAAATACCTTAACCTGGAATTATTTAGTTTCTTTGCGATAAAGAAACAACGCATCACACATCATGGGAATGGGTTCCGCATAAGGCGTTAATTGTTTTGAGTGCTGTATTTGTACTTAGAAAATGCACTTAACTGTTCTGAAGTTAAATTACAAAATTTGTGGGATAACTTTTATTTTCGACGTTAAATATGCTCCACGAATTCAGACCATTATATATTATGACCTCATCTGTCGGATTAGTATTAAACCTTCCTGCCTGCCTTCATACAGTCTCATAAAATAATTAATAGTAGGTTTGATAATTTTTTGTGTTGCTAATGAAAGCTAATCGGTGGCCGAGAGTATTTCATTTTCTAATCCTAACCAGAAGCGTGAGTTCGATTTTCTGCATTGATATTGCAGTAATACTGCAGTTTCTCAATGTGCCTCGATTTTCACCTGATATGCCTATCTAGAAGGTTTTAAAACTTTGCTCTCCATGCCAACCATAGGATTACTTTCCAGAAACAAACTATGCCTATCTGAATACAATGCGAATGGGAAGGATGTAGTGGCGAGCTAAATTTTCACATTTTTTCTGTGCCGATAGCTTCGCTCGAATGTTAGTGTCAAATAAATTTTGAAGATCATTTCACTCGTACTTACAGAAATTTTGCAAGATGTTAAGAATTAGCTTTTCTGCCAATTCATACCTGAAAGGGGGCTATGGGCGTAACTTAAATAATGAGTCATGATTAGGTAGAGCACAGCAGTATAAAATGTAGTTAATTGAACATAAGGATTATACAATAACTATTTGCGTGACTATTGATTGGGGGAGCTTAAATGGAACACAAAGATGCTAACTAATTGTATTAAGTAGCATTACCTCATGCCATTACTAATACATTCTAATTGGAAAGTCCCCACCTTGTTCATGTTGCCGGAGGCTGATTCTAGGAGGCGGTTAACGACGTGGTCTTCTCGTTTCATTGTGGCCCGATGACAAAATACGCCACTCCCGGTGTTACGCTGGCCTATATCGGGCGCGTTGTTTAATATTTTCGGCTCCGTTTACTGGCCGGTGGTGGGGATTTCTGCAACTGTCTTTCGCAAGGTGTTGTAGCAATCACGATCTTGCCTGCTAGGTAGGCAGGACTCCTAAATAAATAAAAAAAAATTAATTATGTATATGTATATATATATATATATATACCATTAAAGTATTAATATTTTGTAAACTAAATTCTGTCAATGGACAATAACAAAGTAATGGAGAGGGTGGGGGGGGGGCTGGTTCAATGTTTGAAGGTGTGATGAGGCAGGCCGTCCAGCTAGGGCCTGATCACTTCATAACAAAGAGTAATTCGTATGTTTCCGCCTGAAAAAATAACAACTATTTATTTAAAATAGTCAATAAATTTTTAATTTTTTAATACATTTTTTTGTGTAATACATGCAAGTGTAACCAAAATATAAAGTACAAAATACTAATGACACTCAATGTAGGATGTAGGGCAGCTAAACAATTCACCCATTATAACAAAAGGCTGGTCTTGAGAAAAAAATACGAATTTACTTACTTGTATAATATCCCGTGCTTGCTGCAGTAGAAAACATTTCCATCAGCAGGTTAATCGAAACATTGGTAAAGTTTTTTAATTTGTGATGTTGTCATGCAAGCGTGTGTTGAACGTAACTCAATATAGTGGAGATGTGAAACAAAAAAAAAAAAAAAAAAAATGAACACACATGGCGAGGCCAATTAATTTGTTCCATCCTGTCCTTCAAAAATACATTCTCGGTGCACGCAGCAGGAGCCAATAACCACTACGGAACCTAGGAAAACTGAATAGAATTTCGACCATTCACAGCGAGCGGGCAAGGGACTCGTTACACGCGTCCCATGGCTTCGCCTGCCGAACTACGTTTCATTGGTTGAAGTGTGAACTAGTAAGCAACAGGTTAAAACAGCACACAGCTAACGCCAGCTACCATGCAACACTTCACCACATGCTTTTTTGCTGATGAGATGGGTTGTTTGTATTCCCTGTGGGCATTTCGGCGGGAACGGGCCGACATCAGAAATTTTAAATCCACACTCGTTATTTATTTTTGATTTATCACCAACAAATGTTTCACAAAGTTCACTTCTCGTGGATTATATCGACAGATGCAGATGAGATATTTCGGTTGACAGCAATATCAGCACGCCAGCTCATCGGAGTCGCGAGATATCCTGCTTGGAAATTTTCACCCTCGCTCAAAATGGCTGCCAGTCGCTGCGGAACCCCTCCACCCCAATCCACGCGCATGCGCGGAACCAACTCAAGGTCGTGCTCACATCGTATTCTATTTTTTTTTTTCGCGGTGTTATAATGTCGGAACTGTTCACCCTGGAAACGTTACATATTCGTTTACATCCCGGTACCCCATACGTCGGTTCTTGATTTTAATAGAAACTCTTATGTCTTCGTTACGTCCGGAGTACAATTTACGTTCACAGGCGGGGCAGGGAAATTCACCGTCGCGCGGTTTGCAATGACGGAGGACACTCGTCGCATCTGTAATAAATCACACGCCGCTGCAAGGATGACGGCGGCAGGCGCGGGGAATTATTCAAACGGGGAGCGGCGCGGACGACGCCGAAAGCGGGGCTCGTCGAGAACAAAGCGGACGCGGAGGTGGACGTAGGCTCTCGCTTTGTCGCGAGCCTTCTTAACGACGGCGGAAGGGAATGTGGGCCGCAGCATCAGAGGGCAGGGACTGCAAGGGGAGGTCGGCCTCGTAACGTCTGGGCGCTCGTGCATTATTCATCCGCCTCGTGTAAATGTATTCGTACCTACGTACCTTTTTTTTATAACTAAGCATTTATTACTTTCTTTTGATCGCCTCTTGAAACTTCATCTCACCGCAGTAAAGTACAACGTCCCACTCATAGTTAGCTGAAAGTTGAGAACATATGACATCGGGTTTGTTCTAACATATATGTAAGGTTTAGAAAGTTGACGCAATCATTAATTTCATAAAGCACGATTTATTTATTTTGCAGAATCTGAAATCATTTTACTGGGAGATTTGGCGTGCGTAAATGTAAAATTATTACAATGAAATAAATGTATGTTTTAAGCTCACTCGTCTCCTTTCCTTCATAATTTGGCAGAACTTAAAAAAATGTCTTTAAAAATCACGATTTGTCATCTAAAAACGGCAAAGTATATTTAAAAAAAAAGAGAAAAATGTAGATAAACAATTTTAATTTAAAAACAATTGAAAAAACAGTTTTGGCACTAGCAGGTCACGCATCGTTGGATGTGCACAAACTCTGATCTATTCCATATGGCATTCCTTTAATTTAGCTTATGCCCTAGTCTTTTCGTGGTTTCATTACTCCTTGGTTGCTGCGATTATATTACACTGAAAAGCCAAAAAAACTGGTATACCTGCCTAATATCGTGTAGGGCCCCCGCGAGCACGCAGAAGTGCCGCAAGTTGACGAGGCATGGACTCGACTAATGTCTGAAGGTACGCAGGAGGCATTCCAATCTGCGCCAATTTGAGAAAGGGTTGCACGTCTGTCACGTTTAATAATTCTCGTCAGTCGTCGTTTGTCCCGTTCGTTCACGATCTTTTTCCGGCCGCAACGATGTCGAAGATTTGATGTTTCATCGGATTCCCGATATTCACGGTACACTCGTGAAATGATCGTACGCGAAAATCCTAATTTTATCGCTACCTCGGAGATGCTATGTCCCATCTCTCGTGCGCCGACTATAACACCACGTTCAAACTAACTTAAATCTTGATAACCTGCCACTGTAGCAGCAGTAGCCGATCCNTTATCGCTACCTCGGAGATGCTATGTCCCATCTCTCGTACGCCGACTATAACACCACGTTCAAACTAACTTAAATCTTGATAACCTGCCATTGTAGCAGCAGTAGCCGATCCAGCAACTTTGCCAGACGTTTGTTGTTTTATATAGGCGCTGCCGACCGCATCGTGTTACTCTGATTGGTTCCATACATCTGTTATTTGCATACGCACGCCTANTTTATATAGGCGCTGCCGACCGCATCGTGTTACTCTGATTGGTTCCATACATCTGTTATTTGCATACGCACGCCTATAACAGTTTTTTTTGGCTATCCAGTGTATATGGTCTGTTTTAAATTGCCAGAAATGTCCGGTTTTACCCATTTTTAATTCTAATTATTACTGCCGCTAGCAGATATCTGAACGAGAGCTCCCGGACCTAGCAGCCGGCCAGTGTTCTGTCACGACAAAGACCAGAGTTTGAAAAGGAAGTTACATATTATTTTTAACAAGGGTTTTCTGGGCGCTTTCGCTATAAAATATCTGTTGTCCGTTTACTTTTCCCGCAGAGCCGTCGCAAGGTTTATTCGATTTTTTGAGATTCAAAACTTCACAGCATGGACTATTAACATCTGTGCTTACGCAAGAGAGGATCAGTGCATTCCACACTCCAATTAAAATTATTTGGCTCAGAACTCAGAATAAAATTTAAAATGTATTCTTCATAATTAAGTTCTTAGTAAAATGAAAAAAGTTTGTAACGTAAATTTCAAGCGAAAATACCTGAAAATTTTTACTTTGAAGACTTTTTCCGTATAGTATTGAATAATAAATAGAAGAACCGCATGTTAGTACACAGTATATTTGTTTTCCAAGATATTCTGCAGTATGATTCGTAGGCGCGTGCAGAGCGATATATACTTACGTTTTCTTGCTCAAAAAAGCGTAAATGAGTAATTCTCGATTCACCACTCCACAAGTTGACCAAATGTCATAATGTTGCAATCAAATATGTGAAATTGCTGCTCCCACGGATAAAAAAGTTGTATCGATACCAACTTCTCCTCCTCAGTATCGGAATGACAATCGATTAGAAATACACTACTGTGGGCATGGAAATCGCTACATCCAATTGCGATACATGTTCGCAATAACATTTAGACNCGATTAGAAATACACTACTGTGGGCATGGAAATCGCTACATCCAATTGCGATACATGTTCGCAATAACATTTAGACCACACGCAGTGCCAATTGCACAATGGGAATGGTTAAAACGACGTCACAGAAACGTCATTGCAACTCACGATAGAGAGGGTGCTAGCGGCCAATGCTTAAAAGGACCGTACAACAGTCTGGAGAGGCAGAAATAAGTCCGAGTGCTAAGACGCAGATCAGTATATCGCGGCGTTGTGTTCGCGAAGAAAATCACCACCAAGACCCATTTGCTAGACGCCAAATATTTGTATGCCATAAACAACATTTTTTTTTACCAAAACCACCTTTTATACATTACACAAAGAAATCATTATTAAAGAAAACAATGTTGTTTTTTTAAAATAGTTTACTAATTAATTACCCCGTACAAGCATTTCTATCAAATTAACTGAAAAAAAATTAATATNCGATTAGAAATACACTACTGTGGGCATGGAAATCGCTACATCCAATTGCGATACATGTTCGCAATAACATTTAGACGACACGCAGTGCCAATTGCACAATGGGAATGGTTAAAACGACGTCACAGAAACGTCATTGCAACTCACGATAGAGAGGGTGCTAGCGGCCAATGCTTAAAAGGACCGTACAACAGTCTGGAGAGGCAGAAATAAGTCAGAGTGCTAAGACGCAGATCAGTATATCACGGCGTTGTGCTCGCGAAGAAAATCACCACCAAGACCCATTTGCTAGACGCCAAATATTTGTATGCCATAAAGAACATTTTTTTTTACCAAAACCACCTATTATACATTACACAAAGAAATCATTATTAAAGAAAACAATGTTGTTTTTTTTAAAATAGTTTACTAATTAATTACCCCGTACAAGCATTTCTATCAAATTAACAGAAAAAAAATTAATATNTTTTTTTTAAAATAGTTTACTAATTAATTACCCCGTACAAGCATTTCTATCAAATTAACAGAAAAAAAATTAATATTGTTATTGTTTTTCAAATAGCAAACACAGTGTATTCATAGGATGACGAAATATCTTAATTTAATGTAGTATATTTGTTTTTTATATATATTTAGGAAGTCCATCAAACATATACATAATTTTAAAGTTTTAATTATTAACATTGAGACCCCAAGGTATCGTGACCGGCTGGACTGTCGACTTGTATAGCCGTCACTTAGCTTACGGACAGATTCTAATCGTTTAACCTACGTCGGTGTTATTGTCATTTAGTTGCGGAAAGATAGTTTAAGTGTGTAGTTAAGTGCTCAGCCAGTAATTGACATTTTAAAGTATTATCATATGACCAATCAAGTTTGGGCCCACGGGACGGCTGTGCTTTCCAGAAACAACAGGTTTTTTAGGCCCGAAGGCCAGCACACCCTCCATCCTCCCGCACTGCATCTGTACTCGGATGAGTAAGACANGGTTTTTTAGGCCCGAAGGCCAGCACACCCTCCATCCTCCCGCACTGCATCTGTACTCGGATGAGTAAGACAGTGTACGGCACTTTCTCCTCTTGGTCTCTTCGGCCCATTCACTATTCTTGTTTTGCCGTAACTCGGTATTCTACCGGTTTTCATTAAAAACCTGGCCTCCTCGCCAATCAAAAGTACTCCGACTATACTCTTGTAAAGCCTTTACCTGAGTACCCTATTATGGGTCATCAGAATTTCGCCTATTCCAGCTATCGAACTCCTCTAATCTTCTGCCAATCTTTGTGGCGAAGTTGCTCCAAAGCCTGTATAGAGGTTTGTTGTCCATTATATGACTTGCTTCAAAGTGAATGCCCATCTCTTCAATTTTCTCACTGAAGTCTTCCCTGAGATCTTCAGTCTTCAAGCATGTCGTTAGTACGTGCTGTGCGGTGTCGTCCACACCACAGACCTCACAAAGCGGAGATCTCACAAGCCGCAGGCTGTGCAGCTTGGCCTTAAAATTGCCATGACCAGTGATAAGCTGCATGCTGTAATAGTTTGNCTTCCGGCCACCAGGCATTGTCAAAAGCTCCTGAGATATCCAGGAAGATAGCCATTATATATTTCTGCGGGGTCTCGCTTATTTTCTTCATGACGTCTGCAAGTGCAAAGTCAGTGCCCGTACCTTTTCTGAACCCGTATTGGGATTCGTTCAACATTCCTTCAGCTTCTAAAGCCATTACCAACCTTCGGTTGATTAACTTTTCATAAACTTTGCCTAGCGCCGGAAGCAGTGTTAAGGGCCTGTACGATTTAGGGTCATCCAAGTCCTTCTTGTTTTCCTTTTTAAGTATTCTCAAAAGGCCCATTTTCCAGGGGGAGGGAAACACTCCAGTTTGGAAGCAGTCGTTTATTATGTCCAATAGAATGTCCTTTATACGAGAGAAACATCTTTTCAAGATCTCTGTAGTTATTCTGTCGATCCCAGGAGCTTTACCATTCTTCATCTTGTACATGACAGTGGTAAGCTCATCCAAGCTGAAATCAGGAGCATCTTGTTCCACAGGTGGTATTTCCAAGACTTGCCTCTTAGTGGAGTGTGCCTCTCCCTCATCATCCAGGGAGTCATCAGGAAGGAGCGCGTGGAGCAGAACCTCCATAGATTCTTTCTGATCCAAGATCAGATTTCCATTTATCTTCATACAAGGAAGTTGTATCGTTCTCTTTAACTTGTTTGCCGCAAGTTTATAAACCATGCCGATCCAGAAACAACAGCGGGAAATTCGTGCCAGAAGATTTCCTCGGGAAAATCGCCTCGTGCGAGTCTGCTGGAGGTAGGGCCATAGTATCCTTGGCGGCCATCTAGCACGTAAGGACGAACACACCTTTCTCTAAAAAACGTCACGTTTTTAGAGAAAACGCAGTTGAATACACGACTCGGCAGTTTCCTGAGCACAAGGAGGGGGCGTGGGGAGGAGAGGGAGAGAGAGAGAGAGAGAGAGCTAGAGAATGGTAGAACTGGTGACGGCAGCACACGTTGAAGAAATAGCTGAGTGAGTGTGGGGTGAAAAGATTTGGGCGAGGTATTGAGAATCGTCGAGGGCGAAGTGAGGTGAGTATGGAGCGGCACCGTAATGATAGGGTGGGGGGAAACGGGAGATCCCGGAGAAAACCCGCCGACCAGCGGCATAGTCCGGCACTATTCCCACTTGCAAACACATCTTTCGAGGATGAGGCGGGTCAATGACAGAGATGGAACCCGTTTGCCACGGCACGCAGTTGTTGTAGTTCTAGTATCTTTTTGCCCAGTCCTGTTCTTTTTTTGTAAAACATAGGTGTGGGAATATGTAGGTTTTCTAAAAGTCTAAAACAATTTATACGTTTGAGACAATTACTAGAGTAACATAAGAAGCAGATGAACTAGGAAAACGAAGCTGCAAGTTGAGAGTTTAACAAAAAACGGAAATATGAGTGCATAACTGAGATTTCGAGCTTAGGATGTCGACTACTGGTGCATTTACCATATGTACCAGGTGGTAAGTTACGTGGAGTATGTGCTGGTCCTGCTGGGCGCGCCGCGGACGGAGAAGATCGTCGTACCCGCCGACGTACAGTCGCAGAACGTGGCACCACTACCACAGAGATCCTGCAGTCTGCGGGGTCTGCACTACATATTACCGGTCTCGGCGAGAAACAGTCGCCGCCGTTTGAACGAGGTTGGCCTACAGACACGAACGTCCACTGTGCCGTTTGCACGCGGCCCCGTGACATCGTGCGGCACGCCCTCGAGGCGCCAGTAACGTCGGAACTGGGTCAGAAGAATGGCGACGCATTGCGCACTGCGATCAGTCCCGCTTCGACCTTAGTACAGATGATGGTTGCAGCCAAGGGTGGATAACTTAACTGTAACATTTAATTACGTTATTTTACGGAGAAACAAACTGGTTTATTACATGATTTCAGTAAATACAGTTTGGAACTTTTACAGTATGTGATAAATATGTAACGTTACATGCACTATAACTTCATTGTACGTAACCGAGGAAAAGTTATTAATATATTTTTGTTGCCATGAATAACGTTATTCACATAACGCTACAGCTAATGGTAGCAAAATAACGTTACGGTACACATGAAGTCACGGTCCATAACTCGGTAAAAGTTGTAACTATTTTTGTGTTCCTGTGAATAATTTCGTACACTTGACGCTACAACTCGTGGCAAAAATAACGTCGCGGTACACTATAATGTCGCAGCTACTTTTTTCCCATGTAGACAGCGTGAAAACGGTTGCGCTTATATTCAAATTTTAATTTACGACTTGACAATCCATTTATTGTCTTTGTTTTAGCTCCAAGGTACAAAACTGTTCCATATAATGTTGAAATTTTTCCAAAACAGAAATTCAGTTATCCATTTGCATATATTTCTTTTTTTCTGAGTAACAAGAATGACGTGAAGCTATTTTTTTAAAAAAAGAAATTAGCTTCATTCAGTTTACTTCGAGTCCAACTACAGTATATCGGTCTTACATGTGCATCCATTTAGTCCAAGTCCTGCCAATTTTTTTATCAAGTTACGCAAAGTATGGTAGATGCAATAGAAATAGGTGTCTATCATAATTATGTTGTTTAACCATTTAATTTTACTCCTATTTTGGTGACGTCAATACACGATTTATGAATGTGGTCCTGAAGTGATAGCTGATGATTATTCATACTCTGTCATTAGGGTTCAGTGGCAGGCATACTGATTTTTTTTGTGACCTTGGATTCGTAAAAATTTTGGCCATGAAAATTTTATAAAACATAGAATAAAAAGGCAGTTAGCTCCACATCAAGTTCACAAAATATGCATAAATTTTTAAAAAGTTTTTTTTTTCCTTTATCATTACAGTTTAGTTGACATCTTCAAAAAATTATTAAGTACAACATATTTAGTTGTTATCTTTAAATACAGTCTTCCAAGTTAACCACGAGAAGACGAAATTTTAAAAACTGTATGTCTCGAGATGAAATATTTCGCTGCATATTAACTTAATTGCTAGTTTTCGAACGTGGGAGCTGTGAATAAAATTGTCGATATATCACTTAGTAAACTGCAGTACACTTTCATGACAGAAGCAGAAACGGAAAATAGTTTTCGGAGGGGAAATATTACTAGGGTATTAAACACCACGCCTGAGTCTGAGAGACCGTAGCGAATAACTGAACGTCACTTGACTCCACGCCATCAGAACGGCAGCGTGACGTTTGGACCTGCAAGGGTTCCGCACGCGCAGGCAAGCTGCTGCCGTGGCATGGCCAACTTGACTTGCGCCATCTAACCATTGTGTATGCACTGGGAGCGGGCCTTGAACTCTTCACTGGTCACTCTGTTTGCCGCCAGTAAGCATGACAACACGTACGTAAGTATCTATACCTAGTCTCACTGCGCGAGAGAATTGCACTACTGAATTCGTACGTCCCACACGAAACTTAACAGTCATAAAGGATGACGTGTAAATTCACTTTGAAAATCAGCTGAAATATGATTCCAATACGACGAAAACATAATTATTCCCACTCCAGAGTTAAAAATGTATTGGACATATTGGTTGGGAAGCAAGATGATTTGTAAACTTAAATTGTACCTGACTTCAAATGAAACAAAAACTTGTTTCGAATAACCTCTTATTCGTATTATATCCCTATATTTTAGAGGAGTTTATGATTTAATGACACGTTTTTATTTAGTCGGAAAGTCGTTTCAGTGCTCAACCAGCAAAATCTTTCATTGCACTTCACAACAGCTGTCTTAACTCGTACTGCCAAACTTTGATGAAGAACGTTTAACCCAAAGCGGCGATTCATTTAATTAAGCTGTATTCTCCAGGGGAAAACTAAAATAATTACTTTATCCAAAAATAATTCAGTGAAACAAAGAAAAGCACGAAGCATTAAGGGTGCGTCTCTATTTGTACAAAACACTTTCTGAACCACGGAAACGTTTTGAAAAAAAAAAGGAAATTTTATCTGGCTTACATCGTTTAATCATTTAGTTTTGTCTCATAAGAAATTTATTGGTGGCCGTAAACAGTATAAAAACTGTCAAACATCTTTTGCACTGCATTTAATAGTTCTTTCGTAATTCGAGGTAAAGACGTTTTCTGCTTAATATTTTACATAGCTTGAAACATTAAAATAGGTAGCAGTGCTTGTAGATTCAGCTAGTAAAATTGAAGTCTAATGTACATACCCAATAAATACACGAGCGATGAAGGCGACATAGACACCTGCAAACAGGTCTGTATAATATTGATCCGTGAACACTGGTCGTTTATCTTAATAGAACACGTTTCCTCTGTACTCGGCTCTCCCGGTGGATGAAGTGAGCTGGGGATGGGGCATCAAGGAGTGCATGGCCGAGGGAGGGCAAGTGGGAGTATCTGAAGGTAGCCTGCCAGCTAACGGTAACGTCCGCCATGTTTCCCAATTGAAAAAAATAGGAAGTGACTCCGTCGGGAATCGACTCTGAATGCCGTGGTGAGAGTATCCAAACATTAGCGACACAATACGGCGACCCTTGGGCTTTTCAAGTTGTCCATTTACAATGCGCAAGTGAATTTTACGTTTTACACTATACGCGCTGGGCCTGTAATCATTCGAGGGTGAAATATTCTCGTTTCGTACTCATCACTTGTCCTTACTTGGTAAGAAACTAGTAATACTCACACAATTGGTTGCGATGTTTTACTTTGATTCCGAAATTATTCGTGGCAAACCCGATCTAGCTGCCGACCGCATCGCGTTACTCTGATTGGTTCCATAACCATACGCACGGCTATACCAGTTTTTTTGGCTCTTCAATGTACATTTTCACTGTTTAACTGTTCCCATTCCACAACCGTTTGCCACTTACGGTTTCGTGTTTACACCCGGTTTTTGAACGTAAGTCATAGGTGACCAACCGTACATTTAAATAATCATTATAAATTTCGATGAAAGGTTTGTAGGAATGGGTACTGGCGTAAAGCTTGTTTTGTTTTCATTACGTTTGTGCTGCTTATATATTTTTTGAGTAATAATGCAGGTACACGAAGTTGCGTTTATGTGTAATACGCAAACGTAAACTCTGTGAGAAGGAACCTTAATTAACTCAGACGTAGAAAAAAAATTCTTGCAACGTTTCTGCGCACTCTGTTTTCATTTATGTATCGTGATGGTGTCAGCTCTCGTAAAAAAAACTGTCGGTAAAGATATGCATTTAATACGTGGTCTATAAATCAGCGCATTACCAGAAAATCACTTTATTTCTCCCTTTAATTGCTTACATTTGTTTATTTCTGTGTTACACATTTGCCGGTACGCAACGAATTACAGAGTAAATATTTATCTGCTTAGTATTTCATTAGCAAACAGTATATTACGAAAATGTAACACTCAGTTTTTGATAATTTTTAAACTAAGTTCCGAAGGTGGGATATTATACTTACAAATGGGAAGAATTTGTAAGAAATATTGATGATTTTTGTAACATATTTCAAAATACAACCATCTTTTCTCAAAGTCGCGTGTTACGTAACTGACAGACATAATTTACAGTTTTTTAAGAGGGGAAACAAGTAATTAAGTTTGCATGAAATAATACATTTTCAGTTTTGCAAAAATATTTCATAGATCATCAGCCTTTACGTTTGCGCACTCCATGATATAATAACTGGACATTTGTTTCCATTTTCTTTGGCAGGTATTACTTTACTTTACCGAAGTTGACAGTTATGTCTCTAATGGAACTTTCTTTTACGCAATTTTACATCTGCATAATTTATTATGTTGATCCTTCCCAAACGTAATTTACATCACTTTGAATATGTAAATGTAAGTATCTAAACTCACGAAAGCAATATAAAACTTCCCAAGAAAGTTTTCCACAGAAGGGGAATAATGGTCTCCTAGTTCGCGAAGCACTAGATTCCCATATTTTTGGAAGAAAAAAAAAAAAAATCCAAATAAAACTAGTCTAACGAACAACATAAAAGTAACTTAATAAAATACATAAAAATTAAGTCAAATAAATAGAACATGAACGATATTCGTTCGATTACCTAAAGAAATCCAAGCCATGGAAAAAATATCCGTAACATTTAAGTATGTTTTAAACGGAAGTCATTAAAATTATATATTTTTTCCACAGGTACGAGAGTGTTTTCCTTATATTTCATATATGAATATTCGTTAAAGACTGGGAAACATACATCCTCGTATTAATGCATTTTTTAGTTGGTTTGTTGGTCTTTAATACTGAAACTTCATGCTCAAAGGTTGGCCGGGAAGTGACTACTTTCTAAACTTATTTTGTACTAGCGAATGGGAAAATATCAATGCCATAGCAACGATTCGACCCTAAAACGCCTCGTACCGTATGTTGTCGTTAAAACCAAGCACGCGAAGGAGATCGGCTGTTACAAGTCCGTATATAACTATATTTGCTTCATATATTATTTCATTCTCCACATAGAGTCTACAAATAAAAATAACACTCGACTGACAAAAAGACGACCTGAACATACACAAGGATATGGGGCAGCAGTTATCTGATTGTAAGAATTCATCAGCGTATGTTTTCCGTAACTTCCAAAAGTATCGTTCTGTATTTAACCCTGCTACTCTCTGGAAGTGTGTACATGTTTATAGAGAACACGATTCTTGAATCACCCGCCGATTTCTGATATCGCTCGCGCTACACGCTACCTCGCGAACTCCAGGAAAAAAGGTGTTCTAAAAAAATCTTTCTAACGTAGCACTGTCTGCTACTCAGTAGATCGCGAAAACTACTGCCAGCGACTACTGCCAGCATACTGATCGTGTAGAGTTGGAAGTAAAATGTGGAGTACCCCAAGGTTCTGTATTGGGCTCAATTGTATTGGTAGTCTACGTAAATGACCTTGGAGGATTGCCAAGAGAGGGCCTACTGTCCCTATTTGCAAACGATGCATGTCTAAACGTGTTCTGAAAAATCCTTCTGGCGTAGCACAGGTTGCTACTCAGTAGTTCGCGAAAACTACTACCGGTGACGAATAGTAGCATGGGTGTGGTAGACCACGCACAGTGGGGCCAATAACGCAGAATCCAGGACAAAAAAGATTTAATTGTCTCAACGTGATTTACATGGTAATAAGAGTAGTTATTGGTTCTTGTAAAGCTGCTGTAATAAAGAAAAGCACGACTTCAAATTCAACAGAAGATTAGGGAGTACCGCAATGACGAAAGTCTGTCATTGGGACTCGTCGGCATCGTTCGCACTCAGTGTCGTCGCTGCTGTCGTGTACCGCACAACGGACATCCTGTCCTCTAAGCATGTCCAGGACCTCCTTATCAAACTGGGTGGCTTTCCCCTTCGGCATCTGCTTGAGTGAAGAAATAAGTGGGTCCGAAGATATTAGCAGCGCGTTGAGGTCATCTTCATTTGTTTTTGTTAGAGACACCTACCGGGAAAGCCGTTTCCGTACTTTTTAAATTCCTTGTTTCTATCCTCTTGGGCCTCTTCACTTAGCTGACCAATAGGGACGAAAGCATGGTGGATGATGTCTGGACCATGGATTAGGATTTTGTGAATAGTCTGAAGCATGGGGTACCATGGGTATTTCTGTACAAATAGCTGGGCTGGCACCAACGCACACGTGCGATACTTATCCACATGTATTTCGTGGCCACAAGAGATCACTTGCAAATTGGTGCTGAATCTTCTGATGATATCAATGTAGGCACCAGTGATGCTTGCCGATAAAGTCGGATTAAAAAAAAACGCCTTGACTTATTCCTACAATATGTATTGCCAAAGCCCGGTTTTAGCTTGTCTACTAGTAATCCCGTGTTTTTTTTTAAGCTGTCTTGAATGGCTTTCTTCGTCATCGAGACAATATTCTTCTGATCGATGCCCTGAGCTTGCCATTTCACAAGCGGAAGTTTATATGAAAGATGGAGCTAACACTCAAAGAACCTGATGCGTGCGTGAAGCACGGTTAAGCCGAAGCTGAGTCTTGAAGAATCGACTATCTCTGGAAGCAGTACTTTTTCCAGTGAGATTACAAAGGAAACATCTCTGAGTAGAGGAAGTTCCTGTAACGACATTGCACCTTTGCCGTCAATAATAGTGAAAAGCATGCTGTAGATAACTTTAATTTTGTTTCCGTCTAACTAGCCAATAAATGGATGTAATTGTTACATTTGCCGTTTGATGTGATCCTGTTGCATTTTTGAAATATCTGCTGTTTCACGTTGGAACTGAAATCGCATGTGCCTACAGTACCGTGTTGACGAAGGTCGGGAATTTTGCCAGGAAACCGTCGGATCTTGTCCTTCCGGGTTGTCACCAATCAGACGTGTAGACACAGAGGAAGAAAGGAGGACGTTCAAGTCTGTACTACCGGTGCCTGCAGGTTAACTTCAGCCGCAGTTTCTGATAGCATAAGTGGAAAACCTCTGTTTATCATTATCTCAAATAATATTGTATTGACGTCTGGTGATCTGAGCATCAATACACATGGCAAGCGCTTCTGTTCCTGTGAGCTGCTTCACTGGTGGACTACAGGATATTTTGTATGTTTCTTGATATTTCGAATCTCGCGTGAGTGATGTCGCTGTTATATTTTTTTACAATTTTTTAGGCTTCCACTTTGCCACAAGAGCGCAAGCCCATCACTTGTATATGTGGCACGCAAGTTTTCTGTTTTCAGTAGATTTGTCCTATGACATGATTCATCGAAACTCTTCGTTTTCTAGTGGGGACCCTTTCGTAGTTTGGAAACCCCACTGATGAGTCTAGCCAGTCCTTGTTCTTCCCCAAAAATCTTTCTTCTATCCTACGAACTAGCTGCCATCTGTTCTTATAATCAGATACGAAAAATGAAACTCGCTTGTTGAGAGCTGGAATAGACTCGTCTATGCATTTTTGTCATGATTCGGACAAAGTCTTTAAAACCGTAACTTGCTCCTGTATTTGTACACGCCCAAGACTGCCTCATGGTATCATAAAGTTCTCTCCTAGTTATAAAAACATCGTCGGTGCAACCTGATCCAGCAAAGGAAGACATACGATTGTTTCGGGTCTTTAGATCACGCGTACTTGGCAAATCGATTTTTGCAATCTGTTGACTTTTAAACCGCTACTGTTTCAATATGAGCAGATATGAGCAGCGCTTGTTTACAGTTACGGCAAGTGTATTGTGTGAATTAATTATAAATTACACCATGCGGTACATGATATGCCCTGTTATATACTAAAACTTTCAAGAAACGTTTCCTTTTTTCCACAATTGTGGTACATTGCCTTTATGCTCCCATTGATCCACTACTGAATTCACAAGACCTATAAGTAGTTAAAATGCGCTTACCTGATGGTAATGACATCATGTTAAGCAACGCCTCGTTGTTACAGCCGCACAAGGTACTATCATGCATTTAACGACTTCCCTGGTAGAGAGATTCTCCCTCACTGATCCATGTACACTCAAGTCCTGTGCTCAAGTCCTACGCTCAAGTCCTGCCACGTGCTGTGACGTCAGCTGCATTCCAAAGACCTCGTGACTATTACAAACGTCTGGTACAGAGATTTATCGATATATGGAATATAACATATCGACACTTTGGTGAGATTAATTTTTAATTTTTTTATTTTTCAAGGATAGTGCTGTTTGGCCCCAAATGTGCGACGTCACCAAAAATCAGAAATTACTGAACAGTCAATTATGTGAAAGTGAGGACGCGGTCTGTGCAGTCGCAATAACTGAAGGAGCAGTTTATGTTCGTTTGCGCATTGTCGGACACCTGTGTGCGTATTTAATAAGTAATATCACGTTCAAAGTATAGCGTACACAGATATAGAACATTGTTTTACCCATGGGATCAAATTTTTCTACCAACAAACCTTTTCCCCCCATCTCCCGGTTTTAAGTCACAACTTCCTGGAACAGAAATCTTATACAATAATAACAGATTTTCGTATATTTAATTAGTTGACAGTTCGTAAAAATTACAGTATTTATGTGTGTATGTATATGCAATCGTCTATATTTCCAATTTTTTCATTTAAATTGTATGCCAAATATTGCCACGCATCAAATTTAATTGGGCAATATCCATAATTAGCATCATAAATAAACAAATGGATAGCAAAATGTTTACACAAATAGGAACAACGCGAAACACAACATTAATACCAAATCAAGGTCATCATCAAGTATCAAACTTATTCTCACTAAACACGCGCGGCACGTTCACAAATGTTCGTTAAAAAGACACGGAAATCGGATCTGTACCTTGCAGTCAATTAACAGGCATTTCATTGACTTGCGTAGTTGAAAATGCTTAATTGTGATTGGTCGACATAGACCGTACCGTAAGAAAATATAACATTTTCTATCTTCCTTACGGGCTTACGACGAGCGGGCGGCCATTCCACGTCGTACGTTGTGTTGTAGCACGCGTCGTAAAGAAGTGCGTGTTCCATTTTCTACGGCTATTTCTTACTGTGATTGTTGCACGGCCTTAAAGGCAGGTACGTTTACTCTGACGCTCTAACCCAATGGCCACGGATAGTTACAGTTGACGCCGACAGGTGGCATTCGTCAACAAGTGCGTTCGCTTGTCGAGATGTTTACAATATCTTTTCGTAGAGGGTGTGTTGGTGTGTTCTTTTTTAAAGCCAATAAAATAAAATATTCAAATCACACTAAATTATGAATAATGCTTGAACCAGCTAATACTTTTTTGTTGTACCAATAAGTTCAAAGAAAATGTTGACTGATGTATAATACTAACTTTTGCACATTATAGATAGTATTGAAAACTTTCTTTTCATAACAATTTTCCTATACCACTTCGACTTGTCGGAAATGTCCTTTTTGGCAACTCAACATACACATACGTGGCTTGACCGGGACTTGATGTCGAAAACCTGACCGTCTGAAGTTAACGCCTTGGTAAGGTCGACAACAAAGATTGCCTACACTAACAAAAAATCCCTAAAAAATACAATTTTTGTACTCGTAATACTCACGAAGTTTTAACATTGAGACAGCAATATGATGAATTATTGATACTATCTAAGTACTGTAAATGTATAAAATAATGCCAGCAGAGCTGTCACTTTTGCCCTGAACATGTTTGTATCTGCCTTGAAAATAATTTTCTCGCAGTCGAGTAATTAAATTTAAATATAAATACTTAATACAAAATTACATATACCTTGAAAGTTCACAATGTGATTGAAAATTGCACGTCCGTTTGTAACCTTATAGACCTAACCGGAGTCTGTGTAATTTAATTTAAAACCTAACCTAAAATAGTGATGTTATGGCAAAGACATATTTCGTTTAACCGAACGATCCGAAAACAAAACGTTCCTGATTTTTTTCTAATCATGTTAACGTTGCTCATACTGACAACCAGAAATTTTCGAGCAATTTTTTCCAATAATAAAGAAAATAGTTCGTTAAGCAATATCTGAATTATTCCTATACAACAGCAAGAACTTAGCAAATTATCAAAGCCAGATTTTAAAGAATGTTCCACAAATTTTCATTTAAAATTTCTTGTCTCCTCATCCTCTTATGGCATTTGTCAGCGATACTAAAAAGACCTGCTCGTTGCCTCTCATCTCAGAATGCCTTCAACGACCTGCTTGAAGGCACGCACTTCTTACAATCGCATCTCACTTGCGTGCCTCAGGCAGTGTTACTTGACCACCGTGAACTGCTTTCGATTAATTCAGCACTCATAAAATCAAGCATTGAAAACAAAGGTATACATTAACATTTGAACATGTTTCTGTCCCTATCTGAATATATTTTAACATAAAAAAAAAGTGGAGTACATACAGTGTGTTTGATAGCAAAAAAAAATCTCTTCCATTGCTACCTATTTTAACTTGCTATTCAAGATGTTCGTATTCATAATGGAATTGTCTTACTAGTACTTTACCCATGTTACAGTAAAAATCCCAAATCATATAAAACCAAAATTCCGTAGTAGAAACTTTTATCCAAGCACTTTCGTTATAAGTAGAATTAACCAGTCCAAACTGGATTTCACCGTGTTTGTTTGATAGTTCTAGTATATACTAAAAATATTTCAGTTAAAACGCAATATAACTGGTATTAAATATACTTTCTTACTCGTTAAAGCGTACAATAGTGCATTACGGGGAAAAAACCATGAATGAAATTACACCGAAATTTAAAATGACCAGCTTAATCATAAACTAACTTAACCTATCACATCTTAACCCAACCTTACCAAATCTAACATGATCTGACCCAACCTAACGAACATGCAAAAACACTTTTATCTAACCTATTTTGGTCGGAACTCATTTCAGCTAGTTAAAACCGTAATGATTGTACAGTAAATATACATGTCACTTCTAGCAATTCTAGTTATTTCTAACATCACTTGGTGAATTCCAGCATTGACTGGTTAGTACCAGTTTTAACCAGAGGGCTTTGATAAAAACAGTGTGACTAGAGCGTTCTGGTATTAACTGATTTATGGTTTTTACGGTAACGTATAGACTACAATAAGAAGTTACGTAATGGTAACGTGGTTAATTTTTAAACAATTATATATCTTTACCTTACTGACGGATGAATACTAGTCATTGGGTACGTGATAACGTAAATAATTAGGTGCTGCGGAAGGACACGCGCAAAGAAGACGGAAGGAACGAAGAAAGGGTTCCAAAATTACCTATGTAGTTGTACACTAATTAGCTTTGGTACGTGTATTGTACATGATGCACATTTAAAAGTATGGCTGTACTCACGATAATCCGTCACACCCGTCGGTCGTAATTCTGTCCAGCGGTCACGTGAACTCCACTCGATCACAGGGCAACTTTTTTTTCCATCCGTCCGTCAAATGCTTACTAAACTTTAACTTTTGACGGATGAGTCACCGCCTTTAGACGTCACTCCCTGGATGTAAACGCGCACTGATTTATTAACCCTTACATACCCACCTTAATTTACGATTTCACGTGATGCGAACAAAAATTTTTTATGATGCGTGCTGTGCTTAAGTCGTCACAACACACTTGTTTCGTTTTCACAGCCAAACGCTATAATGTTCTGCTACAGAAATATGAGCCAATCATAGTCTGGACCAGTAAGATGGTTTGCGAATCATTTACCCACAGGTAAGATCATTGGTCATTGAGCTTCGCAGTGTGCAGTACAGACCAAAAATTACCAACACGTNGCCTGGACCAGTAAGACGGTTTGCGAATCATTTACCCACAGGTAAGATCATTGGTCATTGAGCTTCGCAGTGTGCAGTACANGTCTGGACCAGTAAGATGGTTTGCGAATCATTTACCCACAGGTAAGATCATTGGTCATTGAGCTTCGCAGTGTGCAGTACAGACCAAAAATTACCAACACGTAAGTAATGCACACAAATGTGTACGTTGGGTCTGAATCGGTCAACATATATGTTTTGAGATAAAATGGGCGGCGATGGATTGCTGATAGTTTATTTTTGACTAGCTGTGTCCGCAGCTCCCCTCGCGTGGACTACAGAATTTTTGTTTAGTTATAGATAGATATATGCAACAGCAGAGTTTTTTTAAGATCTTTTTATTCTACACAATTCTTTACTCCGTGATACTGTTCCATCTTTAACGGTTTAGACAGCGTATTGCAAGAGAGCGCGCTGGCGGCAAAGATTTTTCCGATTTGATTCACTATTATCGTCACTGCTTATTCCTTATGTTACTTTACGTAAACAAATGTATACTTAAACCTGGCCAGAGAACATAGCTATGATAAAAAAAACACACGTAAATGGGATACGTGGTTCTTGAGTGATAAGCGCACTAATAGACAGACAGAGAGACGTTGAGTTTTATATGTATAGATGGAAAAGTTAGGAAATGAAAATCACTGAGCAATTTTCAGAAGTAATTTTAATTAATTAAGATGATTTCATTTCGTGTAGTTACAATGCAATTACAACAGGGCCCGCGCTAATTGAAGTACCACCCCGTGCCAATCTCCACCCCCTCCCCCTGATTACAAAAAATCCTTCTTTCCGTATGTGCAACACATATACTCTATGTTACAGTTCTGCGGAATAGCTATATAATCAAGCTTCATATTTAACATATTTTACATATAATTTTAGTCTAAACTGCCTTTGAACTTTAACTTAAAGAGTTTCTCAACATTTCCAATTTTTTATCTTTGACCATCAAACAAAAGTTTTACACTATAAATGAATTTGTTAGTTAACTAATTAGGTTTGAATTTTACAATCATCACTTTTTTCTTACATTCATTCTGCGCTTTTATAAGTTAACGAGCCATCAGAACAAGTGTATACAGATAATATGAGCAAAAAAAAAAAATAGCACCAAACCTGATTTGAATATAATCTAAAACGCCTTGCACGATAAAATAACCGTTGCGCTCTCGTCTCACCTACAGTCATAAACACGACCGTTGTTCTGTTAACGTTGTTTAATTGACATTCTGCGATAACCGTCAAGCATTTGTGTGTACGTTTATTTTTAAAAAAAGAAGCGTAATCACGAGAACTGTTAATGTTTGCCTTTTTGATGCTATCCGAAAATTCGTGTATTGACTCTGGCAATATATCCGGTTTTTTTTTTGTGCGTAAAATTTACCGATAGCTTGCAGTTCTCTTTTATGACGTTCACATTTGACACGGGAAAGTTGAGAAAGGTAAATTTCACGTCGCAAATTTTTTCTCATACACACAGTTAACTGTGCAATATATTTCTACGTTTCTTGACATTTATATTCTAAGCATTGAATTCTAGACAAAACTGAATATATATATATATATATATATATATATATATATAAGCTGAATACGTGTGCTGAATATAGTTTCGTGATTATACCGCCTGCTTTCATTGGCTGAGTGCATTAATAAACTGCGAAACTTGCAGGGATAAAGCACATTTCTGTCAGCATGGGAAATAGATATCTAGCCTCTAGCACTGCACTCAGGTATACGTTTATTTTACGTAGACGTATACAAAAACGTTCAGTTGTAAGCGCAAGACACCGCGCATACAATCTCGCAAATAAAACTGTCCTGTGTACGGCTGACTTAAGGGCAAGGCCCACCGGCTGGCAGCTGCGAAATTTAAATAGGAAATCCCGTGTTAAGGAAATTTCGCCTCAGTGCGTTAATTTTAAAGATAGGCGTTTCAAAAAAAAAATTATTCTTCACGAATGTTTTACAAGGACATACCTACCAGCGTATATTTTCAATATAGATAGGTGTGTTTTTTTGTAAAACATACATTTTAAAGATTCTTTGCAAACATGCTTTACTTACATGTTACGTAGCCCAGTCATATTAGGTAAAAAAAAGGGGTCAACCCCGGAATGAAAGATAATAAGCTGTAAATTGGTATAAGCCTTTGTTTTGTCGTTCTTAATGTTGTCTCAAAAGTCACCAATGTTATCGTGTCCGCGTCTTAAGATATTGAAGGTCAAAGGTCATAAAAATCGGTTTTTCGCGAATATCTCGCTTTTTATTGCTTAAATAAGATTTGCACTTATAACTTTTTTTTCATGCGATCAACCGTTTCTGCGGTAGACCAATGAAGAAAGCGCATACGATCCTGAAATTCTGGAAGGTTTGGAGATGACTATGACCGATAATGAGGAGATGACAANTTATGTATAAAATATATTCCCTTACTGGCTTTTAAATTAAAATATAACTAAAATATACATTCCAGAATTATTAATAACTATAGTTAAATATAAATAATTAAGTCACTTATTTTAATTAAATATAAATAATTTATAATTAGTACATAAATAATGGGCATTGTTTAATAATTATAACTTTTTTAGTAAATAATTAACTTTATCCAACGTACTGATAACCGTAACTCACGCTTGACCTTGCATTAGACCATATATGACTGTGCGCGGCGCACTCTTTGCGGTCTACCGCAGAAACGGTTGATCGTATGAAAAAAAAGTTCAAACAAAAGTTGTAGAGAATTATATATTCTACAACTTTTATAATAAGTGCAAATCTTATTTAAGCAATAAAAAGCGAGATATTCGCGAAAAAACAGATTTTTATGACCTTTGACCTTCAATATCTTAAGACGCGGACACGATAACATTGGTGACTTTTGAGACAACATTAAGAACGACAAAACAAAGGCTTATACCAATTTACAGCTTATTATCTTTCATTCCGAGGTGAAACCCCTAATATGACTGGGCTAATGGAAACATCTCCGCACTAGGGAACTTCTGGAAAATTCTGCCTACAAAACGGCAGCCACGGAGATTAAATGTATACTCGTATATTAAAGAAATTCCTTTTTAAATGGATCAACCTTAAAGATAGTTGTTTCAAACAAAAATTACTTTCCGTAACATTTCTTAAGGAATACTAGCACATAAAAAGAATCTTGTCAATTTTTAAGTTAATGTAAAATTTAACTTAAACCTTTAGATTTTTTAAAATTAAAATAAGAATAAAATATAAATTTTGAATATTTCTTAAAGTATCTATATTCTCTGAGAAATTTCACCTGGAATATATATATTTTTTTGTTTGAAAGTGTTATCTTTAAAATTGATGAACTGAAAAGCGATTTATTTAACATCTATTTTCCTTTTAAACTCCGTAGCCGCATACTTGGTTTGCAGAGCCCTTAATGCAGTACCAATTGTTGTCTCCAACCTATTTCTCTCTAATCTCCGCTTCAAAATTTCTTAACTCTTGAAATGAAATTAATAAAATCACTTTAAAAATTTGGGATAATTGGCCAATCTGGGCTGTTCACGGAAAATTGAGCACTTTTGAAAGCCCTGCTAAGATCTACTTGTATGAACATTGTGTATTTTTCCGCCATGTGTAAAATTAATATTGTCACGGGCCTGATCGCTTTATTCATGCGTCGGTCAAATGAAACTGTTAAATTATTATAAAAGTAAATGTTCTACAGAGCTGTTAATTTTTACACTTATATGCAGTATAAAAACAGAAAGCAGAAGAAATAATTTCAGTTTTCACAAATTTTTACCTGACACTTCTAATTCAACGCTAAGACATGGAACTACTTTCCCCCCATCGTTACCAACTTCACTGGGCGCATGCCACTCAGTGCGCCCGTTAAAATATATGCAGGTAGGAGCAGTGATATTTTTCAAAGGTTGATTTCAAAAGTGCTTACTCTATCGTGAACAGCCTTTCATATGCTTCACCGATGTAACACGTTAGTTTTAAGAGGCACGTGTACCAGAAACGGTTCTGGACTTTCGAGGCACAGAAGCGAAGCAGCAATAAGGATGGCAATAACATGGGTGCCTAGCGCCCCATCTCTCCTACACGAGGCCGCGGTGGTGTAGTGGTCAGACTACTCGCCTCCCACCAAGGCGAACCGCGCTCGATTACCGGCGGGGTCGCTCCCGGATTTTTTGCAAGCTGGAATCGCGCCGTTGGTCGGTGGGTTTTCTCGGGGATCTCCCGTTTGCCTCGCCCTTGCATTCCGGCGCTGCTCCATTCTCACCTCGTTTCACCCACAACGGCTCTCAACACATCTACTTTAAGAACCGCCCAAATCTCTCCACTCCACTCTCCTACACGCATGTAGTTCAACAGGCTTGCAGCATTTCCGTTTTGGGCTGTACTGTAACACCGTGACATTATCGCACGCACAGATGTAACTATGAGTGTATTGTTGTTGGTTTATGGTACCCCTTAAAGGAAATAAATCGGGTAAGCTCGAAGAAAAAAGCTTTCTTTGCCATGTTAACGATTCTAATAATACACTGAATGCAATAAAAAGAAAATAGTAGAGGCTTACATAGCTGGTTTTTTTCTTTTTCTGACAAAAAAAATCGTATTTCCGAAATATTTAATTAATATGAGAAAATGTATATACCCACAAATACGTAGCAACATTTTCCTGATGTTTTTGTAGACATTAAAGAACACCAAAATAATGACATGGAATGCCAGTAAATAATGTCAGATCTAGCTCATTCAGGTTACGTAGTTTATCCAAGGTTCATTGTAAAAAAAAAAATAATTTCTTGTGTTTGTACCGGTTAATTTAAGATCGATGGTGTATTAAGTATTACAACGAGTCTTTTTTCGGAGGACATGTAGGCCGAGATAATATCATTTCGCGTATAACTGAGATTTTCACGTGACATTGAGACACGCGTAAGGGAATGCAGTGCGTACCAGCAAGGCGAGCCGAAAAAATCGAAAGCAGGAAGGGAAATATTCCGGGTTTTCAGCTAAGTTTGTATGGTAAAGAATGTACCTGGATGATATGGGGCCTTTGCTACACAGTACGTGTTGGTTGCGATCGACAGTTTCAGCAAATTCAGTTTCTTTTTTTTTTTTCCATTGTGGACAATTAAAAGCTGGAGAAATTTGCAAGGTAATGTTTCATCATCTGTTTTGCGTTTTTGGGTCACCTGCGTTTGTAGTCACGGACAATGCGCGTCGTATTTCGTGTCGCAAGGATTTTGCGACTTAAATTCCACGTGGGGAGTGAAGTTAACAAAAACGTCGCCTTTCTACCCGCAGGCGAACTTGGTGGAAAGAGACAACCGGAGCATTAAAGTGGCCCTGCGTCATTTCCAGTTAGAACACAGAGGGAGTGAGACACCATTATACTGCTTTGTGATTTAACAACGTAACACACGGTGCCCACAAAAGAAATCCAATTGAAGTTTTTTTTGGGAACGCAACTTTTACATCCTCTTTTAAATGCACGGTCATTGCAACCACTATACGTGTAAAATGTAGCTAACAGAGACGTGTTAAACTTGTGGGGAGGAGTTACGTAACAGTTATTTGTTCGCCGCAAGGAAATGGAAGACAAGGTGAATTTACAACGTAAAGATGTTACTTTACGTAGCGGTGATTTGATTATGGTTCAAACGCATTTTCTGAGCTCTAAAATTGATTATTTTAGTTCAAAGTTAGCACCGCAGTGGATAAGACAGTTCAAAATTATGCGATTGTTAACATCAGGTACTTAACTTGTTTCTGAGCTCTACAACTTCCACATTAATAGTCTAAAGTTCATATAAGCCACGCCAAACGATTTTACGGTAAAGTGGATTAAAAGAGCCCTGTCCTAGCCCTATGTAAAAATGGATTATTGTGTGTTATTTAATCTTACATTAATTTTATACATACCTTTTTTAGTATGTATAAAGGATCTTTTCAATGTGTAATGAAAATTGAAATGAATTTAATGAAAAAAATGCCTTGTTCAATTTCAAGCATTATAAGTGTGAGTGAATAATCATTACGTAAAGGAAATATTTAAAATATTAAAAAGAATATGTCAATTAAGGAGAAAGTGTTGTAAAAAAACCCCAGAGTTTAAAATATGGCTTTATTTGCGTCGTCCTTGTGTGTTTGAGGAACCCAGAAAGACAGCCCAAGAAGAAAAGAAGGCCTACGAGGGAATGTGAGTTTGTGCTGTCCACCTGATGGCGACTAGGGCTGGGTATAGGAAATATCGCTGTCTGCGGAACGAGGCCTGTCCACACTGACGCCTGAAGGAANGGTGCTGGAACACCGTACATCCAGCATTAATATCAGTGCAGATTACTGTACCTCCTAACACGGAGGTAGATCGACGAGGGAGCAGAGGCTTACCTTGCTGGTGGCCCGTTCGACGTAAGTTGTCGTGGAAGTTGGCGAGGACGCGACCGCTTAGCTTGGTGGGCGAGCGCTGACTGTCGGCGTGGACGCTTGAAGCTACCCCCACCCCTCACCCCGCCGATGGCCAACCACCCACCAACATGCGTGGATGGCGTTTAGCAACTGTCCAACGGCACCTTCTGTGCCATTAAAATTTTATTGTAACTGGACTCGCACCACAACGAAACCGTCTGGGATGTTCCTCAATACCCTAGTCAACGTATTTCCCGACTGTAAAAGGTGTTTTCTTTCATCTTGGGAGCGAGAATGGATAGGTATCTCACGATGAGAACATTATAACTTGGCAGAAGGCACATCCTGTCATATTAGACGAGGATATTTTGTAGAACATGTATAGGAAAAAATTCAAGATAAACATTTTTTATATTCTGTAATTCTGCAATGTTACAATATTTGGGCTAAGAATATATTGCTATGGGAGCTTATTATTGAATGTTATTTGATGTAATTTCCATAACAAACATAACAATTGTAACATATTTTAAAGCTTGTTTTGCTATTTGCATTTTTATAATGCTTGTATTTTTGAGAAGGGCAGTTTATGAGAAAAAAGAAAAATAATAATAATTCCCGATATAAAATAAAAGAAAACGAACCGTTTATTGAATCATTTATCTAAATTTTGGGGGTTAATCATCTTGTATTCCAATTCATAGCAGGGGATGGTTGAATTGTCGCAATTTATTGCGACTGCGTTATTTGTTTGTACTCTGCTATTGAAAACTCCACCGCTTGAAGGTTTTTGGTAAGAATAATTTTGCTTAAATGAGTGGAATGCAAGGAAGGGGAGTTGAAGGTCACTGTCATGGAGTGGTGGGGTTTCCTGCGGGTGCTCCCGCTCTGTGACATCTGAGGTTCGTCGACTTCACGCGAACGTCTTACAAGTGTACATTCCACGCGTACTGACTCTACCGAACCTCGTAGGTCTGTCATTTCGTCATTAGCATTAATTGTCACGTCATAATCGACTGTGCAAACAGTACCCATCGACGCAGCAGATGGTATTCAAGATCTCACTTGCTGGCTCACAAGAGACAAATCCTTACAGTTCTTGATGTGTTTCCTTGATACACGTAAGTATAAGAGAATACCCCAACTTCGAAGGTCTATAATATCAAAAACAAGCAACCTACGACCTTGATGGACCAATCAAATGTACCGTGGAACAATGAAGTTTGTTTACCATTAATTCATAAATGTTCATTGTGACCACCATGAGCTGCCCGAACGACAACTACGTGATAATAAAACTCGTTCCACGCTCTTGTCAGCATGTCCGGTGTTACGGTTTGGATGGCGTTCGTAACTCTCTTAATAGAGCCTGATTTATCCGCCATTTTGTAATATTTTTGCCCCATGAAAAACAGGAAACAATTAACCGATCACTACCAATTTTGGTGGAAAAATTTTACTTTTGTAGACCACATTCATTTACATGTTTTAAGTGAGCCATAAATTTATTATCAGAATGGCAACTATATAAACGTTTTATCTTAGTTTACTATCTACGAAACAATGTAACCGATTATAACTTAGCTGTGTTTACTGGCAGCATACATGACAATCATGGAATGCGATAATATATAACTTTTTGGTTCTACGTTTATTAAGATAGTTAAATGTAATTATACAGTTTTTAGGCCATATCTAGAGGACCACTCGCCCGATACTTACCAAATTTCACACGCAAGTAGTGCTACAGTGGGGTACGAAGACTTACATATTTTTTAGGTGCGGTAAACCTTTTATTTAAATTGCGTTTGTAAAAATAATTTAATTTTGTTTGTTATATCTATTGAATTATTTAACAAACTTCAACAAAATTTTGTACGTTAATAGTTTTCATTTATTCTGTAAAATACTGTGAGGTGAAAAAATGGAAAATACTGCCATATTTCCGGAACCATTAAACTAATTTGTACTAAATTTAGCACACCAATTGCGCTACGCAAGACCACATAAACGTACTTGATTTAAGTAGCGTCAGACACTTATTTTCAAAATGACGGACGTAATAATAATTTAGATAAGTTTGTCATATCTATTTAACAATTTATCCAAATTCATTCGAAAAATATACTGAAAGTATCTATTAGAAGCATGGTGCACAGACCCTCTATGTCGGCCTTTTATTACAATATCGCCAAAATGGAAAATCAAGTTTTTATGCCATATTTCGGAAACAAATAAACCTATTTCCAGCAAATTCTGCACACGTGTAGCCCTACGGAAGGCCATGTAAACATGCATGTTTATGATGGCTGAGGCACTTATTTCAAAATTACGGCCTTTGTAAATATTTCAGGTAAGTTAACTCTGTCATTTGAAACATTAGACTAATTACTCCCGAAGTCGATGCTCTGAATCCTACCTCCGTGAAACAGTTGATTGCACGTTAGCTTGTGGTACGAGGTTTCCTTTGACTCGAGTTCTGGGTAAGGCACTGTAATTGTCTCACCACTCTTGTTTCTGGTTCCATCTCTTACGATATTGCTGTCAACAAAACGTTCAGGCCTACCTGCAATCTAAGCTTCGAAGGAATTAATTCTCAATTATTTGCAACCATGCAAAGGAAATTAGCCTTATTAGTTATATCAGTAACTTCTTGTTTATCCCCATTCTCCACGTCCAATTTAATGATCCTAAAAGTTGTTTAGAAATCAGGTGCATATTTATAAAGCTACTTGAGGTACTCACTGATTACATGTGATGCGATCTCAAAGCGCGTATAGGGAGGCTGGTTTTAAGGTTTTATTGGGATATATATATAGTTGCTACAAATGGTTCGTAACTAATCCATATGTTAACAATACTCTCCTTATAAACAAATACGCAAAGANGGTATATATATATATAGTTGCTACAAATGGTTCGTAACTAATCCATATGTTAACAATACTCTCCTTATAAACAAATACGCAAAGAAAATATAGTTCGGGGTTCCATGGTATATGTTTTTGGAACGCCAACTTACAGTGCAAGGTCTCCTGGAATTGTGTTTCTTGAACTCTTGTAAGGTTTCCGGAATGATGTTTATGTTTAAAAGATCGGCCATACCTTCGCCTATTAAGCCGCGATTAGCGTACTGCAATTAATGTAAATTTTTAATAATTAAAAAAAATTGATAAACATCTGCGTTGACTGAAACTGGCTGAAAATGATTCTTCACTCTATGTAGGCCTATATGTAATGCATGTTTTTCAACTGCTGTCAAATTCGCCGACAGATTTGGAAGGTTCAACCCCAGATGTTGTGCACGTAGACGGGTTCCAAGTGATTTTCCAATCCGGTTTCGGGCTAATGTAGAATTATCTTAATCCGTACCATCCAGTTTCCTTGCACATGGGATTTTAAAACTGATATTCCTACGAGCAAAATGAGAAATCAAGTCTATACTATTTCACTATTTGATTCGAGTGCAACAGTGATACATGCAATAGCCTAAACATGCAAGCAATAAAAATAAAAGTATATAAAAAACAGACAAATTAATTTAACACTCTAAGAAACCTGCTTACTTTAGTAATAGCAACAAAAGTATTATTATTAATTGTTATTGCGGAACTGTCGCTGGGTGATGTGTGGCACAAAATTCTAATTATAAAATTGTTTGGATTATACTGTTATCATCATCTAACACTACAGATCAACTCCTCTTTCTCTGTTTGTAACACTTATAAGTTACTGCAGAAATTTACACTCTGAGAAATGGCTCGAAAATAAAACACTAAAGTGGTAGAGTTTTTTTTCTCCCATTCAAGGTAACGTTCCTGCATTTTCTCAGATAATAGTCACTTTCGTGTAGCAGCCACGCTCAATATTACTGTATCTGTAGACTGATGAGTGGTATTATTTCTGTATCTGCATACTGATGAGTGGTATTATTTCTGTATCTGTAGACTGATGAGTGGTATTATTTCTGTATCTATAGACTGATGAGTGGTATTATTTATGTATCTGTAGGCTGATGAGTTGTATTAGTTCTGTATTTGTAGACTGATGAGTGGTGTTATTTCTGTATCTGTAGACTGCTGAGTGGTATTATTTCTGTATATGTAGAATGATGAGTGGTATTGTTTCTGTATCTGTAGACTGATGAGTGGTATTATGTCCGTATCTGTAGATTTATGAGTGGTATTATTTATGCATCTGTAGACTGATGAGTGGTATTATTTATGCATCTGTAGACTGATGAGTGGTATTATTTCTGAATCTGTAGACTGAGGAGTGGTATTATATCTGCATCTGTAGACTTATGAGTGGTATTATTTCTGTATCTGTAAACTAATGAGTGGTAATATTTCNTCTGCATCTGTAAACTGATGAGTGGTATTATTTCTGAATCTGTAGACTGAGGAGTGGTATTATATATGTATCTGTAGACTTATGAGTGGTATTATTTCTGTATCTGCAAACTAATGAGTGGTAATATTTCTCTATCTGTAGACTGATGAGTGGTATTATTTCTGTATCTGTAGACTGATGAGTGGTGTTATTTCTATACTAAAGAGGTTAAAAATTCTATTAGAGTTTAGGAATATTACAAGAAAGTTTTTTACAGCGTAGCTGGGTCGGCGTGATGAGCTGCGAAATTGCACCTTTAGGCTGAGATTACTGGGAATTAGCTTCTCAGGTTTACTTCGATCCCCTCGTCTTGGTGGTAAAATGTTCATCGTGATGGACTGCACTTCCTGGAGATTACTGAATCGAATTTAGTCCTCGACACCCAATATCAGTTATTGGCACACATTTGTGTGTATTCTGTAGTGTTTTTCAACTGAATAATGTATCAAATAAAGAATTTTTAAGTGTAAAAGATTGACTTGGCCGGAGAAAACCTTACTGTAATCACTTACATGCACACTTATTTTGTAACGTATAGGTCATTAAGTCGTGAGTAGTACAGACGTATTTGTACTCCGCTATTTCCAGTATCCACTAAAATTTATGCTAGAGAATTATGCTAATGTCAACTAATTAAAATCACCCTTACCATTTAGCAGAAAGTAGTACTTGGCCTTTAGTAGGATAAGTTAAATTCTTTCAACAAATATACATGTTATAAAGAATATCAGGAACAATAATAATATTATTAACTACAATTCAGTTACGACGACATTGTAGTTTGTAAAGGAAATTGTCGAAGATTAGAAACTAAAGTACTAATTAAAAAACTACACCGAGGAATAATTATTTTAATTTTCTCAAAAGAATTTTCCTTTATTTCATATTTTCTGAGCCTTCTTTCACAGAAGATAACAAGTTAAGGCCATTCATGGCATTTTAAGAAACAAATAATTTCTTTAGCTGATAGTAAAACTGTGAATAGTTTTCTTACATAAAAAAATTAACTTAATAGGGCGTGGTATTTAAATGTTGGTATCTTGTCACGATACCGCACCTTAAATTTTGATGTGAGTTGTCCCAATTTTGAAATAAATGATTAAATAACACATTTTTAGGTTATCCATTAAGAACTTCACTTACTCCGCATACGTTTTACTTTAAAATATTATCGTTTTATGACCGGTGTCAACACCGATTATCACTGAGACAATTTATTTACTAAAGTGACTATGAAAGGGACAATGATCATGGAGATAAAAACAAATCAAGGAAGTATTTCCAGTGTTTTAACATAGCACAAGTTTGGTTGAATTTTATTCGAAATTAATATTATACGTAGGCTTATATTGATCCGGTGGTTCAGTTTTACACATTTTGTTAAAAGTTATTAAAATACACAAAGAGAATATCAGTATACGGTTCCTGATGTGTCAAAGAAACTACTGGAATAAGCGTTAAATTTTTTTTAGTAATATTCACTAATGAACTGAACTTAAGAACCGTTACGTACAGAAGTTATACATAATGCAGTAACTTCTTCCGTCTTGCATTACAGTCATCCTTTTGACCGTGCGTATTTGGCAACGCCGTTATGTGCCTACATTGCCTTTCGGAAGTTTTAGGTTCGATCCCAGGCTAGCGGCACTGAAGAGTGGGTTTTACCGAACTATTTCTATCGCAATTCTGGCTGAAAACTGGTGCATGATTATTAAAATAATCATTCTCTGTCCTTTCCTGTTCGACGAAGACACCGACTACGTTGCGTTAAAAAATATATAGCCTGTTTGCAGTTAATTAAAAATGTAAAAAAAAAAAAAAAAAAAAAAAAAAAAATTTTTNTAAATTTGGGTAGAGTACGAATTTTAGCTGCGTAGTAGCCACTCTTGTATTGCAACAACGAACTGCTTTTCTGCCAACAGCATTATCAAAAGCGACGGGGATAGAATTTGAGGTTAGAACACTGTTTATGTAAATAAGTGCATTGAGATGTTTGTAAAATTTCTGTAACCTAATTTTAAGTCAACTAGATTGTATTCAAATTAGTCAACGCATTTTGTTCGTAAAAAAGTGTAGGTAATTTTAAAATTCAGATGTAAACGAACACGTCCGTCTCTGCTGACCACGTGACTTTGACAGTCGTATTGGAGATGGGCGAGTTAATGTTATGGGCATGCGCAGAAAACGAAAAAAAAAATAAAAATAAAAATCTACCTCATCTTTAGTCCGTGATTTTATCGGACGTACTGACTATTACGCGCTCGGTAAAGTTTGCAATGAAGTGTGAAGATGTAAAACATTTCGAAGTCTTAACACCGTAATAGAAGTGCTGCGTTTAAACTCTGTGAAACAGGGGGAATTAAATTTCGGTTTACTTTATGTAAGCCATGTAAGAAATTGGCGTACCAGTAATATATTTACGCTCCTAATATTTTCACACTCACTCTCGACTGGCGCATGAATTAAGTGATCAGGCTCGTAGCAAATGAGCGTCTGTGGACAGTCGTAACCTCGGCCTTCGCGCATGCGCTTGTAAAAACCGCTTACCTATTCACCTAATACTTTAGATACGTTTAAACTGCAAATATTTCAGTAAATTATTATTATATACTAGTTTATGCTAGTTTAAACTGCATTCACTAATTGTCCTAGGTTAGTTTAGGTAGGTAATCCTGTTAGGTTGGGTGGCAAAGTTGGAAAATGATGGGTGATAACACCCATGCACAGTAATGATGGCAGCCACGGTACGATAACTCTACTTCCTGGCAACGTCAATTTTAAACGCGGCGAACGGATACAAAACATGCAGAAAGTAGATCCTAAGCAGGGCATCAAAATAGCTGAATCAACCGCGAACAGCTTACAGTGATTATTACTACGTGTTTCCAGGACCTGCTATTGGCTCAGTTGTTTAGAATTTAAGGTCCCCGGTTCAATCCCATCCCGGGGTGGAGGGGGGGGGGGTCGCGTGGAAAGTGCGGTGGAAACTGCCGTGGTGTGGAGGATTTTTCGTTGTCCTCCCGTTTCCTCCTCCTTCGTTTCGCTGTTGCTCCATTCCTATCTCATCTCTCAGGTGGGCCTCTCGGCTAGGGTAGTCTTATTCCCTTTGGCGCCAGCTTCCCTTCATATACGGTAATACCGCGAGTATTTACAGTTAGGCCTACAATGTTTTCCAGACAACATGGGAAGACTCCGTCAAGGTATCCCTTGCGGAATAGTATTAAATTAAATATCGGAAAACTTTTTAAATTAAAATTACTGAAGAAACTTCTTTATCTTTTTATCTAAAACAATTAATAATACAAATATTTTGTTCAAAATTTTTTCCACAAACTTTTTTTAAAATGTAATTACCATAAAGTTTTCAACATTGCCTTTAATTTAGGAATTCGTTTATAAAAATTAATTAAAAACCGCAAATTATGTACACATTTAGTCAGCCCAAATTAAAATATATATAATATATTGATCTAATGAATATATGTTATAAATAAGAATGAAAGATGAACGTACACAACAAACAAAGATTTGACAATAAATGGAATATTCCATTTTATTTCTGNGGAATATTCAATTTTATTTCTGTGCTATTCATTAAACTTTTTTCTCCTCATATCGATAGCAATAGTTGGGACTAATTTCTTGAAATTTTGGCATATCATATCACCATTAAATTTAAAGAAATAATGTATCCCTCCAAAACTGAAATTTTAAATGTGTTTAGTTACAATATATAACAAACTACNGAAATATTCCATTTTATTTCTGTGCTATTCATTAAACTTTTTTCTCCTCATATCGATAGCAATAGTTGGGACTAATTTCTTGAAATTTTGGCATATAATATCACCTTTAAATTTAAAGAAATAATGTATCCCTCCAAAACTGAAATTTTAAATGTGTTTAGTTACAATATATAACAAACTACCTGCGATTAAGCAACCAATCGGGAAGATTTGCTCTTACAACTCTGAAAACGATTAGGCATCGCCTTCATTTATGAAACAGGAGTCCCCACCACATGTTTGCATTGAATTTTTGCGATACGTAAAGGTGACTTATTTATCAGCGCCTTAAGACATGAAGTCTCGCCAGAACACTCCCAGAGAAGCCGTTTTAGAGAAATGCATGCGGAATTAAAAAAAAATTTGCGCATTTCGTGACATGTACGCGATGCGCATTGCGCATGGAAGTGCATAGTTTAAACATTACGCAGTCATCTGTCGAAAACAATAGACCTGAGAAAGTTTCAAGACGACAGATTTTTTTTTTCATCCGCTGTGATTAACTTGGCTTATAGTTCAGTTTTGCGAATTGCCTACACCTCAATATCCCAAATTAAATGTTAATATAATTAGGCAATCCACATTTTATTCATGAATAGCGACAATATTGACATACACGTTTTCAATGTTGTAAGCACTGTTAAATACGAAACTCTCTCTACCGATGTGTTTCTTAATAGCCAATAGGTTATGGTATTTTGTTACGAAATAATTTTGAAACTAGATTTTTAGAAACTCGTTACTCCTTGAATTATTGAATTATTGCTTTATTAAATTCGAAATTTTTTTTTCGTAAGGAATAACCTGTTCAGAAGAACACAAACAGTTATGTTCCGTTTGTAACATTAATATAAATTTTAAAGTAATTTATTTTTTATTATTGCGTTCTGATTGCCTCTAAGCAACTTCTTCCAAGGCGTCCATTGTGTAATGCCATCATTACAATAATTTCTGTCCGTAATAATATGTTTACAAAATTTTAAAATAATAGTTTGGTGGAATGGTATTTTTGAAAATCCGCTCTTATTCATGTTTGCTTTGTACGCTACTTTATAGTATTACTCGCCTTTGAGTAACTGTGGAGAAATTAGCAGATATTTACTACTTCTCCATTCTTTATAATACTTTACGATACTCTAGTAACATGCTGCCTCACCAACCTGTAGTCAAGAAATTCGCGTAACTCAATTTCCAGGTCAGATTTTCCAGGAAAAATTACTTTCGGCAGCTGGAG
>NQII01006233.1:94456-149454 GCA_002778355.1 Clitarchus hookeri | reverse complement strand
AAAACACAAGTATGGCATCACAACTGCCATTAATAAATAGTATACAGAACAATCATGCAGGTCTACTAGTGTACATTCTAAAAGGCATAAAGCTCCATAGAAACTATTGATATGAGTACATACCATAAATTTTCCTGTAAATACAATGGGTGCATACCACTTTTAATTTGTCATAAATAAATACTATGAAAATTAAGTGCTTTAAGCACCTGAAAATTTTTTGAACCAAATTTTTAAGGGCCCTTGATTTCTTTAATGCATTTCAAGCACTTTTCAAGGACTTTCCAGGAGTGTGGGAACTCTATATATAGGGCCCACTCATAGGTGTGTGCAGAGGGGGTGCAGCTGCACCCCCATTGCATCACGTTATTAGGAGAATAAAAAAGAATCTTGCCAATTTCCTATTTTCACTGCATGTTTAAAATGGCCACTGAATTAAAATAACTTTGTTTAGTAAAGCAAAGACAATTTTTTATTAATATGTTTAAATATAATTTTACTTTGTATTTTTGATCTTGTAAATATGTTTCTTCATTTTGCAGTTGGCAACCCCCAAAACGTAACTCTGTGCATTATTTTGTTACGAGTTATGAAATTCACATTATTTGTAGCAAGACAAATAAATGTGTTATTGTGTTAAATAATACAGTATCTTTATTAATACATTGTATGGTTATTTTATTACCACAAGCTATAGTATTATGTAAAAAAACACTGCTTACAGCAACCCAAATAAATTCAAACTTTTTATTGAATTATATTCCATAACTTAAAGGTGTATAATAATGTCATTTTTTTTAACATGAGCTTTAGCATCATGTGAATAACATTATTCACAACAACCTAAATAAAGGCACTTTACTTTATGGCAAACCATAAAATTATTTTGTTACCATCAACTATAGTGTTTCATGATTGTTATCCACAGCAAATTCTACTATAAGCCACAGACAGCTTAAAATTAAATGCTATGCGACAGCATTTCCATGTTGCAGTTTTCTTCAACTCTGTCAACCTACTATTATGCCCTTATCCCTAAATGAAATTTACCAAAACCTTAAATTCTTCCAGGCAAAAAAAAAAAATTAGCTCTTTTTATAACATTCATCATAATGGCTACTAATCTATCCTAAAAAAGGGTTAACTCATCTCGTTTTGGGTTAATTGAATAGCGTTGCGCCCTACGTCCGGGAGCTACTTTAACTTGAGGTAGGNTCATCTCGTTTTGGGTTAATTGAATAGCGTTGCGCCCTACGTCCGGGAGCTACTTTAACTTGAGGTAGGCCCCACAAAATTAACTCATCTCGCTTTGGTACACTGTTGAAGACATGGCGGCTTATATGGTCAGAGTTAATGTCCCCCAGTCTGCCACATCGAGTAACAACAGAACCACGCACATTAAGCCATCTGGTTACATCAGCTTGAGACTGTCCAGCTTTCATTCTTCCTATTGCCCTCGACCACAGGAAGTCGTCTAGATGTCTTCACTGTGCCATAGCTGTCTGTCTGTTGCTTTAATTTTGGACACCAGTGTATGTATGCATGTATGCACATTACTTGTACAATTTTATACAGATCGACAGATCTTAAACAAATTTGGTACATATGTATGCCCTTCGGTACCCAACTTAAAATACTGTGCAAGTCAAAATGGGCTCCAGCCTCCCATTGGGACAGAAAACCCCCAAAACCCCTAAAATGGAGTAGTGTGTCTCTTATTGCCCTAACTGACACAACAACAGGTAGTTCTACTATTTCTTAATAAATATGAATTATGTTTTGAAATTAAAATATCTATATTCAGATTAATATAAAGTATTATGTATCAAAACACTAAAGTACACACAGAGAGTTGTTTGAAAGTAACTGTCTAGAAGAAATGATGTAATATTCTTCTTCACCTGATTAATGTTCACTCAGTATCACTTAACATTTTTCTCAGCAAGAAGTTACTGCAGGAAATTTCTCGGATTGTAACATTTTCTTGAATAGTTCCAGAATAGTAATATTACATGACCACAGTGTGGCAAACTGAATTATCAACTTTTTGGTACAACTCTGTCCTGTTTTCATGTGCATCTTTGATCTGAATAACTTTTGCATGAATTGAATACTATTTCAATGTTTATCATAAAAAACATTATTTACAATAACAAAATAATATTTTTCTTTCTGTTGGGTTAAAATCCATAACATTACAGGGTTCCCACTATTTTTAGCTAAAAAATTTCAAGCACTTTTTCCAAAACTTTCAAGGACCCAAAATTTACTGTAATGGGCATTACAAGGATCAAGACAAATCAAAGACTAGAAAAATTTGGATGATAAAGCAGATGGGGAAAATTATAGAGGAATATTTTTCTTACATCTGATAGGGGAGGAGTAATTTAATTGTTACAGCCACAAAATAAACTTTGTTCATGATTAGGGAATAACACTCCTTTAATTTTTGTTAGCACAGGTTCACAAAATTTTGTACAAAAGCTTATGAGATCAGATATTGTATGTTGTACACAAACCCTACATTCTCGTGTGTGTACCAGAATTCTTGTACGTTTAACAATGCTGGAAAGATAATTGTCTTATCAGAATAAAAACACAAGTATGGCATCACAACTGCCATTAATAAATAGTATACAGAACAATCATGCAGGTCTACTAGTGTACACTCTAAAAGGCATAAAGCTCCATAGAAACTATTGATACGAGTACATACCATAAATTTTCCTGTAAATACAATGGGTGCACACCACTTTTAATTTGTCATAAATAAATACTATGAAAATTAAGTGCTTTAAGCACCTGAAAATTTTTTAACCAAATTTTTAAGGGCCCTTGATTTCTTTAATGCATTTCAAGCACTTTTCAAGGACTTTCAAGGAGTGTGGGAACTCTATATATAGGGCCCACTCATAGGTGTGTGCAGAGGGGGTGCAGCTGCACCCCCATTGCATCACGTTATTAGGAGAATCTTGCCAATTTCCTATTTTCACTGATGTTTAAAATGGCCACTGAATTAAAATAACTTTGTTTAGTAAAGCAAAGACAATTTTTTATTAATATGTTTAAATATAATTTTACTTTGTATTTTTGATCTTGTAAATATGTTTCTTCATTTTGCAGTTGGCAACCCCCAAAACGTAACTCTGTGCATTATTTTGTTACGAGTTATGAAATTCACATTATTTGTAGCAAGACAAATAAATGTGTTATTGTGTTAAATAATACAGTATCTTTATTAATACATTGTATGGTTATTTTATTACCACAAGCTATAGTATTATGTAAAAAAACACTGCTTACAGCAACCCAAATAAATTCAAACTTTGTATTGAATTATATTCCATAACTGAAGGGTGTATAATAATGTGATTTTTTTTAACATGAGCTTTAGCATCATGTGAATAACATTATTCACAACAACCTAAATAAAGGCACTTTACTTTATGGCGAACCATTACATTATTTTGTTACCATCAACTATAGTGTTTAATAAATGTTATCCACAGCAAATTCTACTATAAGCCACAAACAGCTTAAAATTAAATGCTATGCGACAGCATTTCCATGTTACAGTTTTCTTAAACTCTGTCAACCTACTATTATGCCCTTATCACTAAATGAAATTTACCAAAACTTAAATTCCTCCAGGCAAAAAAAACTTAGCTCTTTTTATACAATACATCATAATGGCTACTAATTTAGCCTAAAAAAGGGTCATTTTAAGTGAATGATCATCATTCAATTTCCTTCTCCTATCAATATTTCAGTGTTGTTCTAACAGTTTAATACATAGACACTAACACTATTGCAAGAAAGGCACAAGAACTAACTTCTGAATTGTCTCTGGTTCAATGATGAATCCCTTCTTATGGAATTGATGCACCTTCTGTGGCAAACAAAAACTGACTTCTATCCAGCCATTGATGCGAACGTGAACCAGGCCTGTCGAAGTGAGAGAGTCGTACACCGACTTCAGGTCCCTTGCCAGTGGACTGCGTTCCGAAATGAGGTCAAAAGGGGATGGAACATCTTCTTTCACTTCTGGTTCTGGCCTGCAAAAAAAAATCCCATCAATCGCTGGCTTGTTGTTGGAACAACTTCTTTAGAATATTATAATTTACTTTCAAAATTACAAAAATTTGCAACCTATTTAACTCACTTGTAATCACTACAGGGTTGTATATAAAGGTGTAGGAAGAGAGTTGCTATTTTAAACCGTTAAGTGAAACCCAATTCCCAAATTATGTATATAAATTATTTTCCTTTTCTGAGTATTTTCAGTTCCTCATGTTTTAAATTATCATTAACTTCGGTACCCTTCTTGCCTTAGTGGTAGTCACTAAAACCCTACTGCACATAAAAAGTAGTAAAAAAACTAATTTGCTTAATTAATTTTGAAAATATCAATTCCACATACCAAATCATATAGTTATCAGGGCAAGGGTGGTGGTTAGGAAGGGTATTAGCTGGATGCAATGGCAGCAAGTGAGGTATTTGAGAGGGTATGAAGGGGTCAGGTACAATTGACAGAGCAAGAAAAGAGGATCTTGGGGGATCTGTACGGAAGAGAAAACAGCTGGCTGTTTGGAGAGGAGTAGGGTAGAGCAGCAAAGATTGAAATAGCAATCAGAGAGATGGAAGGAACGGGATTCAGAAGTATAGCTGGCAAAAGCAGTTAGCTCCTGGGGAGGTGCTGTAGGGGATGAAAGATGGGGGAAGCAAAGGAGGACATAAAATCAGTATGATAGCGTAAAACTTATGAGGGTAAACTGTAGGAATGTATACAGTAAGCTGGATATCTTTTGGGGTGTGGTTGAGGGGTACAGGGCAGACAGAGTGGTAGCAGTGGAGACCTGGCTGACTGAGGAAATGAATACAGGCAAGATCGGTTTATGATTTTTAGAAGAGTCAGGACTGGGAGAGAGAGGGAGGAATAATGATGTGTCTGAGGAAAGGTTTTAAGGGATCTTAAAAATGCATTAGTGATGAAGTTAAGGTGATGGAAATTAAAGTANATGTGTCTGAGGAAGGGTTTTAAGGGATATTAAAAATGGATTAGTCATGAAGTTGAGGTGATGGAAATTAAAGTGATTAATTGGGAGATGTAGGAGTATCAGATTGTTAGCAATGTACAGGCCTTCAGAAACAGGATGGCAGGAAAAATGAAGGTGTTTACAGAAAGTGTCGATAAACTGAGGGACAGGCAGTGGACTGTATTTGCAGTTGATCTGAATATGCCAGGGGTGCAGTGGAAGAAGGGAGTGGAAGGTATGGGCAACACGATGCGAAGAACAGTAGCTCAGTTATGGCCCTTCCAAAATGAGCAGTTGGCAGTTCACTGTTTCCAGTCACATATTAATATACTGGTATACATATGAGACTCCACAATGAGCAGTTAAGCAGTATGCTGTTGGCAGTTCAGTAGTCAGCGAACACCAAATTTTTATATTGGACTGTTGACTACAGCAAGTTGGCTACAGCATCAAAACTTGTTCTTCTTCAATGTCATTCCCTGTAGTATTTCTGGTAAAATGAAAAAGTAATTTTGCAAACAAATCTGTGCAGACACACAACCTAACAATGCCAAAAAATTTTGACTTTTAAAACAAAAACAGTAGGCCTACAGCAATTTTAATTTCCAAAAATGTTTAATATAATTAAATTTGATTTACTTACTGATAGTTGCATTCAAGTAATGAATCAACAAAAATTAACACTTCAAAAAAACTGTTCGGGTTTTACTTCTGATTGCCTAAGTTTTTGGCAATTTTCTATTTGGATGCTTATAATCAAGAATAAAACAATACCTATATCATTACTGATTTTATCACCAAAATATACTATTTATTAATTTTTAAGTCAATAAAACATGTTTTTAAACACGTTTCTGAATGTTACACTTGATATACCTAACTGTCGACAGCGGAGTGCACAAGTGCAGACAACGGATGGCGAACTNCGTTTCTGAATGTTACACTTGATATACCTAACTGTCGACAGCGGAGTGCACAAGTGCAGACAACGGATGGCGAACTGCTGACTGCTCATTCTGGAGGGCCATTAGCGAACAGACTTAGTCTAGGCAGTAGATATACCTACAAGACATAATAGAGAAGATGCAGGGTCAGTTGTGGATATGTTAATCAGACCTGGGAATGCTGTAATTGATGTGGGAGTATTGGATAAAATAAGTACTCACAACATTCCTTTAGTGGAAACAGGGTTTGAGGGGTCATGTTAGAGTAAACTAGTGATAGAGTTGTGTTGCAGTATGCAAAGGAAAACAAGAAGGGGGCCGAAACTTTCCTGAGCAATAGGTTTGAGCAACGGGCTAAGGAGGATAGTGTGGCGGACTTGTGGGAAGAACTTAGAAGGATCATAGAGGTTATTTTGGAGAAATTAGTGTCAACGAAAATAAAAAGGGCTGGAGATCCTCTGTATTATAGATAGGAGATCAAACAAATAAAAATAAAGTGTAGGTAAATGCATGCGAAGTGGAGGAACCAAAAGCNAGCGAAGTGCGCTAGGCGGGGGTGGTGTGAGGGGGTGATGGATGTGAGCCAATATCGTGCTATAATCCCTAAACTGCCACGCGACAGGGTCATTATAAGTGAATGATCATCATTCAATTTCCTTCTATCAATATTTTAGTGTTGTTCTAATAGTTTAATACATACAGACACTAACAGTATTACAAGAAAGGCACAAGAACTAACTTCTGAATTGTCTCTGGTTCAATGATGAATCCCTTCTTATGGAATTGATGCACCTTCTGTGGCAAACAAAAACTGACTTCTATCCAGCCATTGATGCGAACGTGAACCAGGCCTGTCGAAGTGAGAGAGTCGTACACTGACTTCAGGTCCCTTGCCAGTGGACTGCGTTCCGAAATGAGGTCAAAAGGGGATGGAACATCTTCTTTCACTTCTGGTTCTGGCCTGCAAAAAAAAATCCCATCAATCGCTGGCTTGTTGTTGGAACAACATCTTTAGAATATTATAATTTATTTCCAAAATTACAAAAATTTGCAACCTATTTAACTCACTTGTAATCACTACAGGGTTGTATATAAAGGTGTAGGAAGAGAGTTGCTATTTTAAACCGCTAAGTGAAACCCAATTCCCAAATTACGTATACAAATTATTTTCATATTCTGAGTATTTTCAGTTCCTCATGTTTTAAATTATCATCAACTTAGGTACCCTTCTTGCCTTAGTTGTAGTCACTAAAACCCTACTGCACATAAAAGAGTAGTAAAAGAATGAATTTGCTGAATTTATTTTGAAAATATCAATTCCACATACCAAATCATATAGTTATCAGGGCAAGGGTGGTGGTTAGGAAGGGTATTAGGTGGATGCAATGGGAGCAAGTGAGGTATTTGAGAGGGTATGAAGGGGTCAGGTACAATTGACAGAGCAAGAAAAGAGGATCTTGGGGGATCTGTACGGGAGAGAAACAGCTGGCTGTTTGAAGAGGAGTAGGGTAGAGCAGCAAAGATTGAAATAGCAATCAGAGAGATGGAAGGAACGGGATTCAGAAATATAGCTGGCAAAAGCAGTTAGCTCCTGGGGAGGTGCTGTAGGGGATGAAAGATGGGGGAAGCAAAGGAGGACATAAAATCAGTATGATAGCGTAAAACTTATGAGGGTAAACTGTAGGAATGTATACAGCAAGCTGGATAGCTTTTGGGGTGTGGTTGAGGGGTAGAGGACAGACAGAGTGGTAGCAGTGGAGACCTGGCTGACTTAGGAAATGAATACAGGCAATATCGATTTATGATTTTTAGAAGTCAGGACTGGGAGAGAAGGAGGAATAATGATGTGTCTGAGGAAGGGTTTTAAGGGATATTAAAAATGGATTAGTCATGAAGTTGAGGTGATGGAAATTAAAGTGATTAATTGGGAGATGTAGGAGTATCAGATTGTTAGCAATGTACAGGCCTTCAGAAACAGGATGGCAGGAAAAATGAAGGTGTTTAAAGAAAATGTCGATAAACTGAGGGACAGGCACTGGACTGTATTTGCAGTTGATCTGAATATGCCAGGGGTGCAGTGGAGGGTATGGGCAACACGATGCGAAGAACAGTAGCTCAGTTATGGCCCTTCCAAAATGAGCAGTTGGCAGTTCACTGTTTCCAGTCACATATTACTATACTTGTATACATATGAGACTCCACAATGAACAGTTGAGCAGTATGCTGTTGGCAGTCCAGTAGTCGGCGAACACCAAATTTTTATATTGGACTGTTGACTACAGCATCAAAACTTGTTCTTCTTCAATGTCATTCCCTGTAGTATTTCTGATAAAAAGAAAAAGCAATTTTGCAAACAAATCTATGCACAGACACACAACCTAACAATGCCAAAAAATTTTGACTTTGTAAAACCAAAACTGTAGGCCTAGAGTAATTTTAATTTCCAAAAATGTTTAATATAATTAAATTTGATTTACCTACGGATAGTTGCATTCAACTAATGAATCAACAAAAATTAACACTTCAAAAAAACTGTTCGGGTTTTACTTCTGATTGCCTAAGTTTTTGGCAATTTTCTATTTGGATGCTTATAATCAAGAATAAAACAATACCTGTATCATTACTGATTTTATCACCAAAATATACTGTTTATTAATTTTGAAGTCAATAAAACATGTTTTTAAACATGTTTCTGAATGTTACACTTGATATACCTAACTGTCGACAGCGGAGTGCACAAGTACAGACAACGGATGGTGAACTGCTGACTGCTCATTCTGGAGGGCCATTAGCGAACAGACTTAGTCTAGGCAGTAGATATACCTACAAGACATAATAGAGAAGATGCAGGGTCAGTTGTGGATATGTTAATCAGACCTGGGAATGCTGTAATTGATGTGGGAGTATTGGATAAAATAAGTACTCACAACATTCCTTTAGTGGAAACAGGGTTTGAGGGGTCATGTTAGAGTAAACTAGTGATAGAGTTGTGTTGCAGTATGCAAAGGAAAACAAGAAGGGGGCCGAAACTTTCCTGAGCAATAGGTTTGAGCAACGGGCTAAGGAGGATAGTGTGGCGGACTTGTGGGAAGAACTTAGAAGGATCATAGAGGTTATTTTGGAGAAATTAGTGTCAACGAAAATAAAAAGGGCTGGAGATCCTCTGTATTATAGATAGGAGATCAAACAAATAAAAATAAAGTGTAGGTAAATGCATGCGAAGTGGAGGAACCAAAAGCATGGCAAGAGCTCGGGGTGGATGAAACAGATGGGTAGGAAGCTGGATAGAAACATTAAGCAGACTAANACCAAAAGCATGGCAAGAGCTCGGGGTGGATGAAACAGATGGGTAGGAAGCTGGATAGAAACATTAAGCAGACTAAACTTAGTGAACATGATGGAAGAAGGTAGGGACAAAGAATGGCAGAAATTGTATGGGAACAAAGGGATCCCACTGTTGAAAAATACAGACGGCTTGGCTGCAACAAATGACAAGGAAAAGGCAGTGATACTGCAAGTCCAGTACCTGTCAGTATTTGAGGTGTAGGATGAATAGAATATGGAAGTTAATGGGGACTGTGAGCCATGTTGTAAACTTAGGAAGAAGGAATGGGAGATAGTAAAGGTAATCAAGTGGTTGAAAAGTAACAAGGCAGTGGGACCAGATGGTATAAGTTTGGTGGTAGGAAGCTGGGGAGATATCTAGAGGTGTTGTTTTGTAGAGTAAGGGAACGTAAGTTGTCGCAAGGATGTAAGGAAGCAATGGTGGTCCCATTCTACAAACAGGGAGAGGATATGGGTACGCCTGGCAGTTACTGACCAGTGAGTCACACTAAATACGGGGAAGATATGGAGAGAAAAATGATACAATATGTGGTAGGGGTCATGAATGAGAAGAACTGAATTGCAGAAGTGCCAACATGGTTTTACGTAAAGATTCTCATGTGATAAGCTGGCACCACTAGTAGAGAACCTGGTGCAGGCAATAGACAACGGGAAAAGGTGGATGCCTGCTTCATAGACCTAGCAAAGGCATTTGATAAAGACACCTCAGGGAATTTTCAAGCAAGAGGACTATTTTATAGCAGGCAAGTGGGTAGCGTGGTGAATTAGACACTTCCTCAGGGGATGGAGAATGAGGGAGTCCTTGTCGGAGGATGGAGTGGTTTTGTCAGGGGTGCTGCAGGGTAGTATGCTGGGCCCATTGCTTTTAACAAAGTGACAAACTACATGGGTAGAGGGGTTGGTTGAAAAAATAAGACTATTTGCAGATGACTGTATACTAGGCCTATATACAGAGGTGGGTGGGGAAAGCAAGTTACAGGATGACATTGACCATGTAATATTACAGTTAAAATCAATATGCAGTTGCAACCTTTCAGTGGAATTAAAAATCTGTAATGCTGTTCCCCATTTTCTATTTCCTCGTACATCTTCTCAAACAACTTATACAAATTATTACTTCATCTTCTCAAAACAATTCAATAATTATTACTCGTTCTTCTTTATCAACAATTACAATTGAAACGTCTTGCAACAATTAAAATTAAATGTTTGTGTATAAATATAAATATCTTTTTATTACATTTTTACGTCAATACCAGCATGCCCATCCTTGGCTGCGGTGGTAGGATTTTTGTCAAAGGAAAATGTTTGACTTAGAACTTCATCGTATTTTCTGTTGTTACATGCTCTCTGATTAGCTGTCGTCTGACCACGATACATTTCTCCTCCAACCAGCAATGGCGAGATGAGAGCCAACCAGGATACTTTTCTTTCGTTCACAAGATTTACAACATGTAATGCTTACTACCCTCTAGAGAATAAATGACCAATACGTGATATCCTCTAATAACAAATGAAATATAATATACAAATGATCTCTATGTCAACAAACTAGTAAGATAACCAAAAATTACACTGCACTTCGTTTAAATCAGATAATAAAGATTAATTTGGAAATTATATTAAATTAATTGTCAACACAACCAAATATTCTAAAACCAACGGTAAATATCATAAAAAAATATTAATATAATACCTGGAAAACCGCAATACTACAACCAGATATGGAAGTGGACTAAAATAAATAAAATTAAGATCAATGTATAAAAAATAAGTTAGTGAGGTTTAAAAGAAAGAGTGAAAGGAGCAGGGACATTTACAGAAGGAAGGTNCTACAACCAGATATGGAAGTGGACTAAAACAAATAAAATTAAGATCAATGTATAAAAAATAAGTTAGTGAGGTTTAAAAGAAAGAGTGAAAGGAGCAGGGGGTAGGGGAATCACTGGAAGACAAGTACTCACCTAGGGGTAATGTTGCAGGAAGATATTGGAAGGAAAAAGCAGGTACAGAGACTGGTTTAAAAGTGGAGGAGGGCTCTGGGAATGCAAGGAAGGATACTGAAGGGAGTCATCAACAAGGTGAAGGAGAAAGCTTATAATTCACTTTGCTCTTGATCTAAGGAGCAGAGTGGAAAAAAAAATGCAATGTATTCGCGTTTATAGATTTACTTAATATTCAACTTCGTAATTATGAAAAAATAGGGTGTCATCTGAAGAAAAGGTTTCAGGGAGGTGAATGTGGTATATTTTGCTATACTTACGCTTCAAGTGATGTAAATGTGCAGTCGTGTAATATCATGTTTCATGGTTTGGGTAGAAAGAATTAAAAAATGTTCCAGGTGTTAACACTTCTTGTTNTCAGTCGTGTAATATCATGTTTCATGGTTTGGGTAGAAAGAATTAAAAAATGTTCCAGGTGTTAACACTTCTTGTTTACATGAACCAAAATGTTAACTCCATCCTATACTGGCTGGCAAACTGCCGTGAACAAAACGGAAGCAAAAGCTTGCATTCAATGTTCCCGTAAAAGCATGGAAGATTTCCGTACAGGCAGACCCAAGTGAAGGTAACTTCTGCTTGATGCCAGGTATTGAGGCGAGTGGAAGTGAAGTGTTGCTGCATTCGTTAGTGGTTCTTTCATCATTTCACTGCGTGAAGATTTGTGATTTACAAATAGAGGGTGCATTTGCGAGTGTTTCGCNTAGTGGTTCTTTCATCATTTCACTGCGTGAAGATTTGTGATTTACAAATAGAGGGTGCATTTGCGAGTGTTTCGCTCCATGATTTGCAAAGTGACATACAAATTTCTTGTTCCACTGTTGCACTAACAGTGAATAACATCCAAACATTTAGGTTACAAAGTATTAGTTGACGTAGAATATAATTTGCCTCCCCCCCCCTTTTTTTTTTTCTTGAATGACTACAGGACAGTGAATTCATGCGAAACATGCACCACTCTGCTCCCTGAAATGAAAGTGACGACAAGCATGTTGGAAGCATACCAATTTACCTTCTTCATACATTTTTACAGGATATTTACGTACAAACTACTCCCGTACAAATGTGTTAAAGATGCATTAAGTAGTTAGATATGAATGAAACAGGTAAACTGGTGCTTGCTCTGCTAGAAGCAAAGTGGTGCAGATATTGCGTAAATTCTCTGTTCTGCAGCCAATAGCTTTTCATTCATGGCTTGTCTTGGGAATATACTACTGGGACCACGGGATTATGCTTTAGAATAAACAGTACTGATGAACCATACCATTTTCTAAAATAGTATTCTTATTTCTCAAATAAACGCTACTCTTCAACATTAGGGCAGATGCTGTCAACTTGTTTACTTTCTTGTGGTTTTGGCATTAATGTTATTACAATTTTTTCACTACACAACTATTTTCATCCTAATAGTCATCTCCCCTACAGTATTAGGTAATTATCCAGAGTAGCAGTTTTTCTGAAGGAAATGTCCTAGACCAACAAAAGTTGCATTAATGGGTTCTTCACAGTTTACCTTGTTAATATTCAGGAGGGCGTAATGTTAAAATAAGTAGAACGTATTAAATAAAATAGTTAAAANGGGCAGATGCTGTCAACTTGTTTACTTTCTTGTGGTTTTGGCATTAATGTTATTACAATTTTTTCACTACACAACTTTTTTCATCCTAATAGTCATCTCCCCTACAGTATTAGGTAATTATCCAGAGTAGCAGTTTTTCTGAAGGAAATGTCCTAGACCAACAAAAGTTGCATTAATGGGTTCTTCACAGTTTACCTTGTTAATATTCAGGAGGGCGTAATGTTAAAATAAGTAGAACGTATGAAATAAAATAGTTAAAAGTACGAGCAGTTCGTCGCTTTGTTTACGTCGGACACCATGATTTTTGGTAAAGTAATATATTAGTAACGATAACAAATGCGCATTGTGCCGTCACCTTATTGGCTGTGGGTGTGTAGACATCATCTTCACTGTCTGTAGATGTCATCGTCACAGAATTTTAGTAGTAGTTCAGAAGCGAGACAGTGCGGATGTGTTCTTGCGGGCATGAGTTGTGACGTCCGAATCCGACCGTGCGAAGGCTTGTAATTTAAGATTGGAGGGTGCAAGAACGAGTGCTTCTGTGCATAATATTTGCCTATGTGGCGTGTGTTACTTGGATGGTTTAGTAGATTGTGGTGTTTTGTCTATTGAGGTAAGATGTACCACAGTTGAATGGGTTGAGGACAGTGGAATTGTACCCGCCGCCTCTCTAGGTGAGTTGATTCATATGCTTCCGGTGTGTTTCACTGTTACTTTAATACCCTAAAATCCTAGATTAGACTAAAATCCTGGGTTAGATTAGCACCCTAAAATCCTAGGTTAGTTTAAAACCCAAAAATCCTCGATTAGTTTAAAACCCTAATATCCTAGGTTAGTTTGAAACCCAAAAATCCTAGGATTGTTTAAAACCGAACATTCCTAGGTTAGTTTAAAACCCAACAATCCTAGGTTAGTTTAAAAGCCTACAATCCTAGGTTAGTTAAAAAATGTAAAATAGTGATTCACTCACCGTAGGGTTAGGTTCTGTTAGGTTAGGTGGGCACATATTACGAAATTAGTCATACGTTAATGCCCCTAGTATATTCGTGTTCTGCGTAATTAGTAGAGTGGAAATATACCACTTTTTGGTTTTTCTGTTACTCTGGATAATTACCCAGTATTATTTAGGATGCTGATGAACACACAAATGTGCCAATGCAAAACTAATTCACCAATCTCTGTAAAGCTAAAAACAACATTACAAGAACCAAAAATAATTTTTATTAACTATTTTCTTCCAGTACTCAATATGTTAAGTCGTAAGACATGATTGAATAAAATATTGGAAACTATGTTTCTTTGAGGACATCAAGAGATTCTACCTCTATTAAGTGGGAGATCGTTAAAGCAGGCAATGCTTTATTTATTGAAAATACTGTTTACATGTACCTATTTCACTGTAGGCCTACTTACTAGTCATTGTAGATATTATATAATGTTCAACAAACTTACAAATGTAATATTCAAATGTAGGGTAAAGCTACTATAAAACTGTATGAAATATAAAATTCAACACATAAGATTATAACAAATCAAAACCCAGTCGGTACCTTGCAGCAACTTCATCATGAGCCGTAACCATCATCTTTGTTTCATTGCTTACATAGCCACATCTTACTTCCTCTCGTCGAAGAGCTACACCAAGTCTCTTGCTTAAGTCATAGTAACATTTAACAATAGAATGACTTGCTGTGGCACGCAGGGCGAAAACGATATTCATCAAAATGATTGATGGATTTTCTTCATTGAAACTAGATGTAAGCAATGTTGGATGGCCAACAAATCTCACGTCGTTAACTTTCAGCTCGAATTTCTGTTCACAAAGATCTTTCGTAACAGCAAATAAAGTCGATAATACCTCATCTGAAAAACCAGCTAGACGTCCATTATGGATATTAGACGTTTGAGGTGGTGGACTTTGCAGCAAATCTTCAGTGACAGTCAGGGAATACGGGTTTTTCCTTCGAGTCGTCTGTCCCGATTCTAGTTTAGTATCAACAGCATAGGGGTATCTAAACAACAATCTGTCCCCTTTACTATCGCTTTTAACTAGAATAACACTTAATGGATTTGGTTCCATCTCTAGAAGCCTGTGTAGGTTACATATTTAAGGTTATATACAATTAGCGCAACACACAATATATAAATTTATTACGTAATACAACCAAATTCCTCATTTTACAAAATTNGTTATATACAATTAGCGCAACACACAATATATAAATTTATTACGTAATACAACCAAATTCCTCATTTTACAAAATTTAACAAAGCTTAATTCAGTAACCACGTGTAATTAAAATTATTTTAATGTAAAATTCCCAGAATTTTTACAAAAAAAATAACAGTGCCGAAGTCCACTTTATTTACTTTGAACACACCTCGTCAGAAAACAACTTTTTTTTTCAATTTTCGTGGCTTTCTCAACACATTCAGCCATAAGAGCAAAATTGAACAGATGGCCGTCCAGAACGCATAATAACAAATATTTTATTCACATGGAGCCCCTGCTACACAGTAAAATATGTCTGTCAAAATACTTTCAATAAGTTTAATCAAATAAAGTATGACGGTATTGAAGTTACCTTTACGTCATTAATACAACTTTATTTGTCTGGAAAAGTTGGATGTCACTGGTTTCCATCAAACGTTTTTAAATTAGACTAGTTCTTACTCTAGAAAGCTTGACAGGCTCAGCCAATCAAAACCGTAAATTACAAAAATTACTGTTTACAACATCACTAAACATTAACATAGTGTACAATTGATGGCAATAGAAATTATAAAAAATTGTTAATTTTTTCGAAAATGGGAAAATAATACCTGCAAATGTTATAAATGGTTATTACTCAACACACTTGATATGAATTTTAGTGAGGCTTCACATAATTAGCAGTGTATATCATGAAATGTCTAAGTGAGGAGGACTACGTAGATTGCATTCCTTTTGCAGTAAAACATGTCAAATGAAAGCCCAATATATTTATATCGGGTCGTTAAATTGTATTAAATGCGAGAATATATTTTGAAATCAATTCATAATGTATAAAACATCATTCACAGAGTATATTTATGTCGAGGTGTGTTCAAAAAAAAAAGGTGACTTTGCAAATTTCGAGGGCTACGTACATTCGATTATCAATTGTTTTTATTGTTATGTTTGTACACATGNCGTAAACATCAACTTTCGCGATTTCTTTAAATATGTTCTATTTATTTTAACATTACGCCGTCTTGAATATCAACAACGTAAGCTATGCAGAACCTGTTAATGGAACTTTTGTTGGCATAAAACGTTTCATTCAAAACGTAAACAAACTGTCAGAATCAGTCACCTCACAAACTTGTTCAATTTTTTAAAATATGTTGTACTTATTTTAAAGCTATGCCCCCAATATATTCGTGTTCTACGTTATTAGTAGAGTCGAAATATACCACTTTCTGGAGTTTTTNGATTTTTAATTATTTTCAGAAAAGCCCCTAATCTAGAAAATTACCGAAATTATAAAAAATTGTTAATTTTTTCGAAAATGGGAAAATAATACCTGCAAATCTTATAAATGGTTATTACTCAACACACTTGATATGAATTTTAGTGAGGCTACACATAATTAGCAGTGTATATCATGAAATGTCTAAATGAGGAGGACTACGTAGATTACATTCCTTTTGCAGTAAAACATGTCAAATGAAAGTCCAATATATTTATATCGGGTCGTTAAATTGTATTAAATGCGAGAATATATTTTGAAATCAATTCATAATGTATAAAACATCATTCACAGAGTATATTTATGTCGAGGTGTGTTCAAAAAAATAAGGTGACTTTGCAAATTTCGAGGGCTACGTACATTCGATTATCAATTGTTTTTATTGTTATGTTTGTACACATGTCCCCAACATATGTTGACGTTACCAGTCATTTTGCATTGTTAGTTAGTTTGCGAGATATATAAAGGTTAGATATGTTGTGGTGTGCTTGGCGATTTTTTGCTATAGCAAACAATGGTTCAAACAATCTGCATTAACAACACCGCAATCATGCCTCAGCCGCTGTATTCACTGGATGTGGACTCCTGCGAATTGTTCCTGTTCCCAAATCTGAAGAGACCCATGAAAGGACGGCGGTTTTCCACTATTGAGGAGATAAAGACCTGGGAGACTTCAATGCCATACCAAAATGTTCATACCATAAGTGCTTTGAGGATTGGTAAAAAGCGCTAGCACATGTGTATTATACCTAAGGGAGGATTACTTTGAAGGGGACAAAATATATATTGATGAATATATAAATGTTTATCGAGACGAAGTCACAAAATAACAAGTCACCTTATTTTAAGAACACACCTCGTATAGGTAAAAAAACAAAGTAATCAAAAAATGTCAGAACATCATGTAATTTTGTTGATTTACTCAAGGCTTACCTTGTCTATATTCACGAGAGGATTGTACTATGAAAAGTATTACTAGTAGAATAAATATATAAATAGTGGATAATACAAAAAGACATTCACAGATGGTGTTTATAAACAGTTTAAGTGTATCGCCATGATACTTTACAATACATTTGTTGACCAGTGATGCACAAAATCAAGAAAACAAATGCACATCGAAATTGGCTTGCATCACAGTTTTTAGGAATTTGCGATAGTTCAGTATAACGTGTGATTTTGACTGTACAGAGGTGTGTGATGTACTAATGCTGTTACGCGCGATTTATTGCAATTAATTCTGTTTGATGTGTTAAATCAAACAATTGTGCAAAATACACCTGTTTCTGTGGCATAATGTCCATGGGAAATGTTAAAAAATAATATATGTGTGGTAATTGTCTAGGGAGTTTCGACAAATTGAATACATGTTAATGTTGTAATGTCGCAGCCATCAGAATTGGCGATTGGAAATTACAGCTTGGTTTGCTCAATCGGTAGAGACATAAAACGTGAAAGGCACCAACTAATAATAAAATCAAGTCAAGTCTAGGTTTAGTTACTGTAATTGTATTTAATATTCAAAAGAAACAGCTCACAAACAAGCTTCAGATTTGCAGAGTCCCAAACAGTCAGTTTAACTAGACAATCAAGTAAAAACCAGCGCCACAGTTATTAATCACGTCATTCAAAATTTCATCGCAAGAGGAAATTACACATGCAGGAGGGACGTCAGTTCCCTCCTGGCACCCTACCGACCTCTCACATTGGCGGAGAAATAATTTAGCAGGATAAAGTTTGCCGGCGTGGGGGATATTTGCCACTTTGATGTGTCCTCTTCGGGAGCTGATTGTCTACTCTTTTGTTTCTTTGCTCTGCTAGTAGGTGGTAGGCACACAGGGTATAAGTCACCCTGTGCCTACCCCCTCTCCCCGACTGTGGGTGCCAAAAATGTAACCAAATAATGATGTGGCGTAGGCCGGAATCCCTTCGAAAACCTATGCGTCCNGTGCCTACCCCCTCTCCGCGACTGTGGGTGCCAAAAATGTAACCAAATAATGATGTGGCGTAGGCCGGAATCCCTTCGAAAACCTATGCGTCCCCTGTTGGAACCACCCCCCCATATCATACCTAACTGCGTAGTGGTAAAAATATAATCAAACTTCTAGAAGGAAAAAATGTCTACTGCAGTTGGAAAGCTTCTATCTACTAATATTGACGCGAATAAAAACTAAGATTTCTGAAAAAGCAAATATACGACTAATAAACATAATTACTACGGCTTTAACTTTGAATCCCAATAAAATATTACAAGGTCTCACAAAATAATAGAAAATGAACCAAGTTTCCCGATATTTATTATCACAGCATCATTACAATGTATCGTACTTAATCATCTACGAGGTATGCCAATTCAACAGGTGAGTAACATAATACATTTGGAGTTTTATAATAAACAAGGATTATATTGAAGTGAATTGTACTGTGTAGTATTGCGTGTGAGTGTGTTAGTTGAAGGACTTCCGAAATTTTGCTGCCAGTCATGTAAAATGCAGCAGACCTAACGAAATTTAACCTAACTTTACGATAGGTGAATCACAGGGGTAGATGACACTACGCAAGTGTACTTATTATGGTTTTGGCATGTTTTATTATGTGTGGTATATGCATTTGACACGGTTTTTCATTTTGTAGTATATCATCAAGGGTTTATATATTGCTGGGTGTGTAGCAATTTCATATGTAGCATAGCTAACAGANGTGTGAGTGTGTTAGTTGAAGGACTTCCGAAATTTTGCTGCCAGTCATGTAAAATGCAGCAGACCTAACGAAATTTTACCTAACTTTACGATAGGTGAATCACAGGGGTAGATGACACTACGCAAGTGTACTTATTATGGTTTTGGCATGTTTTATTATGTGTGGTATATGCATTTGACACGGTTTTGCATTTTGTAGTATATCATCAAGGGTTTATATATTGCTGGGTGTGTAGCAATTTCATATGTAGCATAGCTAACAGAATTAAAACTTTTTTTTTCACAATGTGTAACTAACAGGTGTTCTATGAACTGCCACATGAAGATATATGGTATCATGTGTTGGCAAACAGTATTCCTGTATTTACGTATCGCGAAGTTAGGTATTGTTCGGTTAGATCTTTTTGCATTTAACATATTTACATAACAAAATATAACGAAAAAGTACATATTTTACCCCATAACTTCAGTGATCTTCATTGCTCTTGTATTGATAATATGTTGATGCCCTTAGTTAATTCATGTTCTGTGTAATTAGTAGAGTGGAATTATGCCACTTTCCATGCAATTTTTTTTTTTTTTTGTTTTCGGAGAAGTTTTTATTCTTTACAATTACAGCTATGAGAATAATTAATTACACCAGGCACAGAACTTCTTGGCCGTTCAAGGTAAACCGATCTGCCGTGCTTTTACCACTATTTGGTGCCAGTCGTGGACCGCAGAGTATCGTGGACTATATATGAGGTAGCCCGATCTCGCTGACTGCGCACACAAAATCTCAGTGTCCCAAAATTGAACTTCTTTTCAGCTAACATTTCTAGAAAAAAAACAACAGAGTTGATTTGAGGTTATCATTCTGTTTAATAAACAAGTACTTTGAGATGTTTTTATACTTTCACTAACCGAACTTTGTAAAACATTTCGATAAAATTAAAATTGTTAAAAGTATTTGACATGCACCACATGTCCACGAGCTCCTTGTGCCCACTCTTACCTACACAGTCACATCAACTGCACCAGCTGCATCGCCGCACCAACAACATCAGGCCAAGAGTGCGTAGTGCAGGTTGACAGAAACGAAACTTTCACTTTCTTGCCAACAGGTACTACGTGACTCAAGAGACCATCCTATTTTATTTATTACAAGAGATAACACTCATAATAAATTAGTAGGCGATCTGAAAATTTGTTTACCCCAAATCCACAGTTGTTGGGCGCACGGGCCATTGGTCGTTACGTCGTAGCAGCTCGCACCACAACATACGATGTAACTCACCACCAAGTAATGTTGGCTGGCCCGTAGGCCGAAGCTAAAATGCTAAGTGCCCCAAAGTGTAACCAGTGGTGCGCAGTATTTTTCTAAACATGTAACACAACTTCATCTCATTCAAAGCTACAGTCAGGTGTGGGTTTTATTGTACTAATTGTCATCGAGCATGGCAACCCACACCCCTTTACCCAGGCGGACTCGTCCATCCCTTCAGGAGACAGCCACCTGGCAACACTGTAGCAAATGAAATACAAATACGTCATGGGGAATGGAATACAGAGACTTTTCGCAATAAACTGTAAAAGTGTATCCAATGCCTATTTATAAGACGATAATTGTGTTTTCATAAAAGTAGACTGCATATAAAGGCCTCCTTCATAGTAACATTTCATTTAGTGCGGTGACACTCCCCAAAAATTCACAACAGCGAGTATAACATACAATTTGTTAATCAACGGGGGTGTCACCAATTTGTTTCCTTTAACTTATATAATTTTTCACCACTGCAATAATGTTACATAGGGTTATGTCGTGTTTTAAGATTCAGCGTTTAATGTCGGTTCACGCAACTTGTGCGAAAGCCGACGCCATTCGCCCAGTTTGCATCAGCACTCGAGCCAGACTGCCAGCATGGTCGTCTGCTCCGCGAGNGTAGACTGCATATAAAGGCCTCCTTCATAGTAACATTTCATTTAGTGCGGTGACACTCCCCAAAAATTCACAACAGCGAGTATAACATACAATTTGTTAATCAACGGGGGTGTCACCAATTTGTTTCCTTTAACTTATATAATTTTTCACCATTGCAATAATGTTACATAGAGTTATGTGGTGTTTTAAGATTCAGGGTTTAATGTCGGTTCACGCAACTTGGGCGAAAGCCGACGCCATTCGCCCAGTTTGCATCAGCACTCGAGCCAGACTGCCAGCATGGTCGTCTGCTCCGCGAGCCCCCTCGGTACCATCATTTAGGCTGATCTCACTTCATTACAATAGTAACATAATTAATTGGAACCTTTGATTTATTTTCTGTACCGAGGGGAGTACCACCTGCACTCTCACCAGAGAGTTTAATGCTACCGCGTATCTCCATAACACCACGCTGACTTAGGTAGTTTGCACGTAAAGGTTACCGGCAGGTCGTAAGTTCTGGGTCCGTTACTTTTAGTATTCACATGTCCACTTCCTGAACATGTAATCACGTACGTGAGTAAACTGCTTTACAAAATTTAGTGAGTGTTGATTCATTGTCCTCTGGGACNGTCGTAAGTTCTGGGTCCGTTACTTTTAGTATTCACATGTCCACTTCCTGAACATTTAATCACGTACGTGAGTAAACTGCTTTACAAAATTTAGTGAGTGTTGATTCATTGTCCTCTGGGACACAGGTCGCTACACCCCTTGTAGTAACACCCACAATTTTTCTAATATATTTCAGGCATACAAGACGGCCTACAGTCTCGCCACAAGGTCAATGTGTGTAAGTAGTNCCACAATTTTTCTAATATATTTCAGGCATACAAGACGGCCTACAGTCTCGCCACAAGGTCAATGTGTGTAAGTAGTTTAATATCAAGTGCGTGACAACTTCATCTTCAAACTGATGGAGGCATCCAGGACCCCCTGGGCCGTTGAGCGAACGACCCGCATCATTAACTCTCAGCTGAGTTATGGCGCTCGGAAATCCTACACTCAACCAACCCTGGGTCACCTCGATGACGTCATATTTTATTATTATAGTGCTTATCCATTAAAAAACTAAGACATTGTTAGAACAAAAACAGTACACCCAATATCCGACAGAACAGATTTCACTGATATTTATTACACACAACCTTGGTAGCAGGACATAACGAAGAAGAAAACATATGGTGTATTTCAATTACTGCACTGGGTGGCACTAAGTGCGCACTGGCTGAGAGCTGCATGTTCCAATTACCGGAAACCGCAGTAAGTGCAGTCGATTTTTCATATTCCAATTGCGAGTTGCACTGAAAATATGCGCACTATGATGTGAACCATGTGACCATGACCACTTGCAATTCCACAGTCACTTAGACCACCACAGTCACTTACACCACCTAGCCTACACTGGACTGAACTGAACACTCACCTACAAGTATGTCAGTATGGGTCGGCGAGAATGGAACATACCTGCTTCGTCGTCATGTACTATGTGACTCAAATGTTCATCTTGCTTTATTTACCTCAAGAGGTAATCCTTGGTGGAAAATAATAAGCAGTCCAACACTGTGTCCCCCCGAAAGCCACAGTCATCAGGCGTCCCAGCAATTGGAGGGAACATCGGTGCAGCTCGCATCGCGACGACAGCCATCCTTCTCACCTGCATNAATTGGAGGGAACATCGGTGCAGCTCGCATCGCGACGACAGCCATCCTTCTCACCTGCATGACGTCGACCAGCCCGCTGGCTGGAATATCAGTGCTACATGATCCCAAGTGTCGTTAAACAATAGGGAAAAAAATCCCGAAACAATAAAAAGTGTAAAAAATGCTGTAGACAAATAAATTAAATTGATTTCTTAATTAAAACCTCAAACAAGCGTGGTTAGGTTAACCCCATCCCTTTTCAGGGATTGTATCGTTCAGTCCACCCAAGCTGGAACATTTCGACTCACCCTCGGCAAAACAAACTGGAAACTGAAATACACTTACAATACTTGCCAGAAACTGAAATGCATTTTCAGTTTACTGTTATTCCAGCCAATTTTAGTTTGTTAATTATGTTCAATGTTTAAAAGGGTAGTTATGACTTTTCTTCACAGCAGGTAGCATATCAAGGCCCTACGTCTTTTACTTCATGTTTTAGTGTGGGGACATCCCAGTGATGTAACAGTCACAAACTTAATTAACACTTAATTAATCATGGCGATGTCACCAACATGTTGTTTACTATGACATTGTATTTTGTAGCATATTAATTAGCATTAAGAGGGTTTATGTTATTTTTCAAATAATTTTTGGCACCGGCTTTGGCCACCATTAACAGAAGTCGACACATCATTTTAGTCTGACTTCAGCACTCGGATCAGCGAGCAGCATGAGAATTCTGCTCCTCATGNCATCCCAGTGATGTAACAGTCACAAACTTAATTAACACTTAATTAATCATGGCGATGTCACCAACATGTTGTTTACCATGACATTGTATTTTGTAGCATATTAATTAGCATTAAGAGGGTTTATGTTATTTTTCAAATAATTTTTGGCACCGGCTTTGGCCACCATTAGCAGAAGTCGACACATCATTTTAGTCTGACTTCAGCACTCGGATCAGCGAGCAGCATGAGAATTCTGCTCCTCATGNGCAGAAGTCGACACATCATTTTAGTCTGACTTCAGCACTCGGATCAGCGAGCAGCATGAGAATTCTGCTCCTCATGAACCCCATTGGCACATTAATTTTAGGCTGTAATCACTTTCAATTCAATAGTATTTTCATGTAACCAGAACCTTTTGCTTAATTCGTGTTGAGGGGACGACCGTCTGTCTTCCTGTCATATTTAACAGGACTTAACCCGGCAGACCATGTTACCGGGTCCTCATAAACTTATCACATATCAGCGTAAGTGCAGATGTATCAAAGAAGTAAGTAAACATCTTGAATAACCACGAGTGTTTTATTAACTTAACCCCTTGGTGTTACTTCGGGTGCTTCAACCTATTGCAGCAGTAACAAGTTTAATTAAGGTGTACGAGGTGGCCTACAACCTCGCCAGCATAAAGAGTGAAAACATGAGTTAATTGAAATTATTGGTAATTTAATCATTTATGAGCAACACAGATCGACAGAGGGCTCCAGGGATCTATGGGCTGTAGACTGCACGACCCTCACTAACTAATGCTCACTGAGTTATGGCATCGGGAAATTTTGCCAGTTTTCACCTTATCCTGGCAAGCTGGGTAAGGCAGGAACCTACATCAACATCCCTGGAACCCCCAACACATCAACTGAGTGCAGTTTTTGCTGCACCGTCTCTGGAGCCGGTGCGGCAGTTTCAGAGCAATGTGGCGGCGACCTGTGATTATGTAAACAACAAGAAAATTATTACAATGTAGGAAATTCTACAATAGCTAACGTTTCAGGAGCTGAAGAATACATAGTAGTTTATATGGAACAAATACGCTGTTATTTTATTGACGATTTTGTTTGACATTACAGCGGCGATGAGGTTAATTTCACTCAGTGACTCGAGCATACATTTGCAGACAAGTTAAAAAGATGCCCTTTTTCTGTTTTTAGGGTGCACCGAGTGAGAACCCATTGCATTCAATTGGAAAATGCCAATAGACAAAAGGTCATTAGGAAAAAATAGCAATGGAGCCAATGTACACAATTTAAAAAATGTTATCAAGAAACAAAGTTTCAGGAACAAATCACAATATGTAAAAATGCAGTTGATTTCCATTTCCAACATTAGCCCTTAATCTAGGCAATTTACTTCTTATTTACAAGACACAAACTTTCGAAACAGAATTTATGCTTAAGACAACTTGGTTTGAGGCCAGGGTTGGATAATTATAGTAACATCACCACTTCACTGTTCTTCAAGCAGAGTTCTGGTGGGAAACACTCATCAGTGTATGATATCCTGTCATTGAAATCATTGCCCCAATCAGAATCAACATAACCTGTTAATCCCTCGTTACTCTTCGTATAAAATAATAAAAAATTAATTGTACCTTTTAAATATCTCAGAACTTTTTTAGCACACTTCCAGTGTTCCTCCCTACGACATTTTTTAAACTTACTAAAAACACAAATGGCATGAGCTATATCTGGTCTAGTTGTTTCAGCTAAATACATTAAGCTCCCTATTAATACCTGATAGAGTATCTGAGTACATTCTTCAGCTTCACATATATTTCCTTTCAATAACATCCTTCCCACTTCCAGGGGAGTAAGCACAGGTTTACAATCAACCATCTCGAACTTTTTTTTTAATTCGGTTGAATATATATTTCTTGATTTGCAAAATTACACAATTACTGTACCTGGTTCTCATTCCTAAAACATGCTGAGCTCTATCAAGATCCTTCATTTGAAATTTAGACATAAGCTGTTTGCTTAGCCTTGGAATTTTCATCTGGAAAGTCACACAACAACAAAATGTCATATGCATAAAGAGCAATGATATCATTACAATGGTCCATAATTTACCAATCCAAACAGGGCTCACACTGTAAACTATCAAAACCCATAGCTAACAATACAGTGTGCATCTTATAATAACAAGCTTTAAATGACTGATTAAACCATATATTGCCTTCTTTAAAAGGTAATCTTCACTTTCCTTACCGTTTGATAACAAAACCATCTGGCTGTTGCATGTACACTTCCTCGACAAGTTTTCCATTAAGGAAAGCTGTCGTAACATCCATATAATACATTTCAAAGTTCCATTGCACTGCAATCGCCAAAAANGTTTTCCATTAAGGAAAGCTGTCGTAACATCCATATAATACATTTCAAAGTTCCATTGCACTGCAATCGCCAAAAAACAACTTAATTGTAGAACTACGAACAACAAGCGCAAAGCTGTCACTATAATCTAACCCATATTTCTGAGAANCAAAAACAACTTAATTGTAGAACTACGAACAACAAGCGCAAAGCTGTCACTATAATCTAACCCATATTTCTGAGAACAACCTTTTGCCACAATATGTACTTTAAATCTACTTACAGTTCCATCGTCATCCCGTTTTCCCTTGAAACCCCATTTACTTTGCACTGCTGGTTTTCCCCCAGGCAAATCCACAAGAACCTACGAATTGTTTTCTTCAAGTGATGAATATTCCTCTTTCATTGCTTGCTTCCACACATCACTATCACTATATGAAAGCATCTCACAAACAGTCACTGGTTCACCCTTTTTACAAACTGCACTCAACATTATAGCTGCAAGAAATTAATCTTCAATTGAGCAACCTATGTCTCACAACTGTTGGGCTACACACATAACCTTAGTAACATAGACTTCCATAAAATTGAAATTGCTTAGTTTTAGCCCAAACAGTATTCTGAGCAATCCAAGCCACCTTGTCAAACCTTTATCTTCATAAGCCCTTCGTAATTTTTTGCCAAGCCTCACTAGCTGTTTTTNAATCCAAGCCACCTTGTCAAACCTTTATCTTCATAAGCCCTTCGTAATTTTTTGCCAAGCCTCACTAGCTGTTTTTTGCGTTTCTTACATGTGCAAAACAACATGGTTTAACCATCAGGCATGTCTTGGCTCTTGCTCTCCTATCCTTAATTTCAGTGATGATGCCATTAGCCTCAGGTTCATTACACTCCCACAAATTTTCATGAATTAAATACATTTACATTGAAAACTCCCTGTTATTGTAGTTCTCCATACCTTCAAGTTTTTCAATCCCCAGGAGAACATAATTATTCACNAATCCAAGCCACCTTGTCAAACCTTTATCTTCATAAGCCCTTCGTAATTTTTTGCCAAGCCTCACTAGCTGTTTTTGCGTTTCTTACATGTGCAAAACAACATGGTTTAACCATCAGGCATGTCTTGGCTCTTGCTTTCCTATCCTTAATTTCAGTGATGATGCCATTAGCCTCAGGTTCAATGCACTCCCGCAAATTTTCATGAATTAAATACATTTCCATTGAAAACTCCCTGTTATTGTAGTTCTCCATACCTTCAAGTTTTTCAATCCCCAGGAGAACATAATTATTCAANACATTGAAAACTCCCTGTTATTGTAGTTCTCCATACCTTCAAGTTTTTCAATCCCCAGGAGAACATAATTATTCACTAATCTATCTTTCATATTATTCACAAGTTAATTGTTACTATCTTCAGCCATGATGAATAACTCACTTTTAACACATGCTTAAACAATAGCGGGACTTTTGTGGTTCTGGACCCATAACCTGTTAGAACAAAAACAGTACACCCAATATTCGACAGAACAAACATCACTGATTTTTATTACACACAACCTTGGTAGCAAGACATAACGAAGAATAAAAAACCATATACGAAAGGTCACTAAAAAGAGGTGCCAATGTACACAATAAAAAATAAGTAATTCAGAACCAAAGTTTCAGGAACGAGTTACAATATGTCATATTGCAGTTTATTACCATTTCCAACAGACTTCGACAAGAATGTCCATCATTGTTGACCATGGTTTTGACACTTGAGTTGCTTTGAGTTAGATCAATGCTGGGTACATGCGCAGAAGACGAATACTCGTCCTACCTCATCTTTAGTCTATGGTGCCAGAAGCCTATCAGGGTTGTACACTGTTGCCTAATTTGCAGTTTTACAGTGACCACATCAAGTCTAGCAAAATGTTTCTCAGATGCGCTCAAATATCGTGAAATATTTCATTAAAATTCAATCACATTTTGTACGAGGCTCATTTTGCTGAATAATTAGTTGAACATTCTAAGTTTGTGGCTATATCCGATCATGTTTTACATTATCTAGGAGAGTGCATGGCAGCTGGCATATACTTACGACTATTTTACAAAATAAAAGATATAATTCGTTCTACCAGAACCATATTTTTTATACATATCTAAATGTGCTCGCCTTGCTTTGAAAGTAGGCGATAATGCAGTCGGACTCGTGCAAAGTTGGCACAATACAATGTGTAGCACAGCTGCTCATTCCACCCTATGCTGCTGTTTGCTCTGTTCTGTAGCTTCAGTATGGGCATAGTTCATAAGACCAGGCGCATTTTGCACATAATTAGAATAAAGTAAAGAAAAAGTAAATAGGGCAATGCTGTATGTGTTGTAGAAATAGTGCTCTTCAGTGTGAAGTATTGTGTGGTCCGATCACTAACACATTTAAAACACGAACCCCCTCCCCTCCTTCTCTTTAACAACATGGGAACACTATCACACACTATAACTTATGTTATGTATTACATATGAACATTGATCACTTACAATTCAACACATATCACAAAACAATCAGTGAAATAGTGTCACACTGAATCCGAGACAGCAGACAACTCCTCAATTTCACACAGTCACATCTGCGATATNCAATAGTGTCACACTGAATCCGAGACAGCAGACAACTCCTCAATTTCACACAGTCACATCTGCGATATATCTGCAATGGAATCATAGGGGTAAGTTGTGGTGTCACGGGGGAGGAGGAGTAAGGTTGGCGAAGGGGTGGGGTGAGTGTGTAGTGGAAAAGGGTATGAGGTGTGGTGGGGTGAGTTGGAGTTTTGGGTCCTCGGGGAGGAGGGTCGTAGGGAGCATACGTGTGCCCATTTCATCCAATATGGCGATCCTGTGATTGGGTTACTTAATGGCTCTGGCATCATATTGGACTTGAAAATACGAGTCTGATCTAAAGTAACATCATATACGCAAGACTTTAATTTTATTAAATAAATTCATTTAAATAAAATAAATATTTTTGCAGCTTTACTGTCTGCTCATTTGGCTTAAGTATTTCCGATTTTTGGGGTTCCTCAGTCATATTGAGCAGTCATTCAGCCACACTCACCAGCAAGCATTTTCCCGCATTCATAAGAAATTGATTTGGTGGCGGGCAGAGTGTTGGGAGGAGGGAAATTTTGGGGCAAATGGGCATTTTCGAAAGCCAACCAAGCCATTCTGACGAATGTACAGGAAATTTTGAACCATCGGGCGGTTTTCTACTGTGATATAATCCAAAATGGCAGGATTGCTCGTAACTCCTATGGTAGACACCTGCACTCGGACTTATCTAGCTATACTACAACTTAAATTGATTTTATATATTTTTTTGCCTTACATTATAGCAACCATCTGCATTGTCTTAATGCACTAATGATGTAGAAGATACCCAATTTTTTTTTCCTTTTTGCTAGGTACAAATTATGTCTAAGCACACATAATAAGTGTAAATTAATATAATTTGTGGCACTGTAACTAGGAATATGTTTTATTTACTATCTGGAATTTTTTGTGTCTGTTGGCAAAGAGGAAGTAAGAAAAGTAATTTTGACCAAACTTTTTGACAAATCATAGTTTATAGATTTTAAAAAATCAGTTATGTTTTCTTTATTTTGTTTTATGCAGCGCCCAAGTTAATTTTTTATTTCACTAATGTATTTAAATCATTTTAATTTGAACTTAATAAGTGACCCGATTTTAAGTATTACATAAATATAAAACGAAACTCTTTAAAAAAAATGTTATATAGAAACGTGTATAATTTTCAACGATTTTACTCCGTTGTTCTGCCAAATAGGTTCTCATAAAAATCAGGTCTAAAGCCAATGTTTTCGTGCCATGCCTTGCGACAGTGTTGCATGATCCAGGTTTCTTCTTCTTTGGTTGGTATGCTGAAACACAAAATTGTTACATTATCCATAAGTAAAAAAAAAAAAAAAGAAAAAAAAAAGAGTAACTACAGTAAGCTTAAGATATGAAAATTTAATATTCAAATGTATCAGTAGTTTATTAGTGATGTCCCGTAATGCAATATGTTGCATTAATGATTTTGTCACCTTGATGGATTCTACCGTTATCATGAAACATGTCTGTTTTTGTTAGAAACCTCGAAGATTGTATGTACAAGTAAAAGACTGAACCTGGTATATATTATGCAGACGACCCATTCAAGTCATGGCGAAACAATTAACTTGCTGAGTACCTATTGTTAACAGGTATAAAATAAATCAAACCTAGGTAGCCAAGCGGTAAACACAGCTTCAACAAAAAATTTAAAAATGAAAACAACCCAACAATTTTGAGTGATGTTAACTTGCGTTTTCTGTTTCGATCTCTCATATGTATTACTTGATGGTGAAAACAGTTCAAGCGGGCATTTTATTGCAAANCTTGCGTTTTCTGTTTCGATCTCTCATATGTATTACTTGATGGTGAAAACAGTTCAAGCGGGCATTTTATTGCAAACTTTTTTAGATATGAGAGATGTTTAAAGTAGTCCAGGGATGCACAGAACATCTTTATCTTCATTATTACATTATAAAACGACACAGTCACCACAGTGATGCTTTGCCGATGGAATTACTACACGCCAGTTCAATACTTTGTGCGTTAAGGCTTTTTCTTGAACCTCTAAATTTGTGTACGAACTGCATAAATAAACGCACTAGTCGTACTTTCTTCTGCACAATTAAATTCAAATCTTAATAATTATGCTGTACGTGCACTTAAGTCCTTTACTCAGTGATTATGTTTATACATACGAGAAACATACTTTATTAATTTATTATATGTAGGTATTATTATAAAATAATAATGCGTGTATTATTAATAGTAATTCGTGCCAACGTTCAACATTGAATTTCAAATTTTCGCACAACTGCATCATATATCCTACCAAAAAAAATTATTTCCAGTGCACGCTGACGTGAGCCCAAACTCACGGGTCTCCGCGACTGTTCGCTGCGCCAGAGTACAACAGCAATCCCGGCCGAGCACCGTACCGACGACAAGAACATCGAGTTAGCCATCAGCGGCAGTATCTCGACGGTGTTTGGCAATGCACCTGCTTCGCCCACCGCCGCGCGAGTCAGCTGACGGTCCCACTTTGATCCGGCCACGTTGGTGACACTAGGACATTCTTGTGGTTTGGATCCCAACAGACCGGCAAGTGTGCTCACACTCAGATAGACACGTTTCCAGCACTGCGCGCACGTAAACTTAACAACACTAAAGTGTGTTGTCATTAAATATTCAGTAGCTTCTGTAATTTGTAGAACACGTAAGTTTTCGTTAGGTATAATGTTCAGTCTCAAATCAAATAGCTAAAGGAATTTTCCACCCATCTAATGTAATAATTAAGGTCTTAAGGCTATTTGCAATTTTTTTTTATGCTCTCGCATATCTGACTACCGGCGTCTTCGTTGCTGTTACTGTGGCTAGTTATTTGCCTACATCCAAGGTGCAAAGAAGCACGAAAGAACTAATTGTATGAAGGGTCCTTCCTGTGCTATGCAACAATGTTTTAAGTGCAAATGTCTGTTAAAACGAGGTAATAAGCTTGAGAGACATATCAAGAACTGTAAAGGCAGAGTTCTTGCAGCTAAGATACGCTCTGTACTAGCTATTGGTGATACCACATCGAATGGATTCTAGCTAAAAAAAAATCATCATTCAAGGGCATTTTAGAAGATTATGTGATTGGAAATAACTTTGTTGGTATGAAAGACATATGTACATACCTGGACCATATTAAGGAAAGGATAATCAATCAAATAACAGACCTCAAACTTTGGATGAAGAAATCAGCCGGCGGGCGTTCAAGACTGCAAATGAAGAATTGTGCAACATTGATAGCATTTCAGAGGCTGTAGAGGACTTGAAAGAAATATTTAGTCAAGAAGAAGAAGAATATATGCCAAATGGTTCTGGGTGGATGCTTTCAAGTGTAGACTGTCTCGATGTGCGTATCAGCAGATTATATTAATTATGTGAAAAGTGGGCATGTCGCTGGAAAGACACAGTATGTATAGTATGGAGAATGTGTGGATTCTGTTTTTTTATGTTTGTAGTCTGATGTGCGTAAAAAATATATGTTTTCAATGAATAAACAAAAGTGTTTTATTTCTCGCTAGTGTTGATGTATCTTATCCTAGCATGCCTACTTTCCCTGACATAGGGGACATGGTAACCTTGATTTTCAGATCTGCCACTACAAGCCGATACTGTAAGTGAGCATGATAATAAAAATATATGAAATGATGTGGAAAAAATATGATTATNAAATATATGAAATGATGTGGAAAAAATATGATTATTTGAAAGTTAGTACTTCAATATTTCTTGTGTAGGTCAGTTACTGGATGTGCATAAACAATGATAATGTAGCAAAGGTATACGCTGAAGCACAATAAAAAAAATAGTGGATTAATACTGTAATACATTCTATGAAGGTTGGATTTTGCAATCTTGGAAGTATGCTGTTGAAGTGTTAGAAATTTCACCCTGAGACATGTAGAGAGGGAAGGGCGAAGGCTGAGTCGGGCCTGGTAAGACCTGCTTCAGTGCAGTATATGGCGAAAAGAGGTCCTACATAAATGTCTACGTGCCTGGTCCTGCTCTAAGGCAATACAGTTATTTTTCTAGTAGACACAAATGACGAACTAAATTGAAGATCTTGATGGTCAAAGGACAAGATCTTATTTTATAATCAAAGGTTGCAGTAGTGATCTAATCCAATATGGTGGTTCTAGGGGATCGAGTAATCCGCAGGCTACTAAATTGAGGTGGAATGACAGAGCATGAAGTAGCAATATGGAATGATAGAACATGAAGTAGCAAGATGAAATTTTAGAGCATGAAGTAGCAAAATGAAATGATAGAGTATGAAGTCGAAAATTCTAGAAACAATATGGCTGAAAAGTTAAGGACATGGACATGGGGTCAAAGGTCATGACAAATGGGGTCAAGTGTCTTGAGTAAAGGGTCGTGGATCTTGTCTCTTGAGTCAAAAGTTTTGAGTCAAGTGTCTTGAGTTTTGAGTCAAGGGTATTGAGTCAAGGGTCTTGAGTCTTGNGAATGACAGAGCATGAAGTAGCAATATGGAATGATAGAACATGAAGTAGCAAGATGAAATTTTAGAGCATGAAGTAATAAGATGGAATGACAGAGCATGAAGTAGCAAAATGAAATGATAAGAGTATGAAGTCGAAAATTCTAGAAACAATATGGCTGAAAAGTTAAGGACATGGACATGGGGTCAAAGGTCATGACAAATGGGGTCAAGTGTCTTGAGTAAAGGGTCGTGGGTCTTGTGNAAGTGTCTTGAGTAAAGGGTCGTGGGTCTTGTGTCTTGAGTCAAAAGTTTTGAGTCAAGTGTCTTGAGTTTTGAGTCAAGGGTATTGAGTCAAGGGTCTTGAGTCTTGGGTCTTGAGCCAAGGCCTTTGCATCAAGGATCTTGAGTCTTGAGTGTTGGATTTCGGTCTTGTGTCTTGGGTCAAGGGTCTCGAGTCTTGAATCTTGGGTCAAGGGTTTTGAGTCTTGAGTCCTGAGTCTTGGGTTAAGGGTCTTGCGTCTTGAGTCAAGGGTCTTGAGTCAAGGGTCTTCAGTGTTGAGTCTTGAGTCAAGGGTCTTGAATCTTGAGTCTTGTGTTAAGGGTCTTAGGTCTTGGGTCTTGAGTCTTGAGTCAAGGGTCTTGAGTCCTGGGTTAAGTGTTTTGGGCTTGAGTCTTGAGTTTTGGGTTGTCAAGGTTTGTTGGGAATTTGTTGGCATTTTTTGAAATTTTTCAATATTTTTTAGTAATTTTTTAAATATATTTAATTATTATTTTTTTAACATTTTGTGTTTAAGGTCAAAGGTCAATGGGGTCAAGGTTGAAGGTCATGCATCAAGGTCATCGACATCTAACATGACTGACGAGATGAACGCTGGCTGACTTGACGAGGGTCGGTCGTGTCGGGAGCTAAGTCGTTCAACCTGTCATCGAACTTTGGACCGCCTACATGTACATGTTTAATTAATTTAAAAAAAATTTCTTACATTTTTTAAAAAATGTATAACTTTTTTAAATTTTATAATTTTTTGCAATTATTTTGGAGTTTTGGATTCGGGTCCTGGGTAAGGCAAGTGTGTATTTGTAATTATCTCACTAGTGCTGCCATGTTTATGGTTCCATATATAATATCTACGTCAACAAAGACGTCAAGCCCTAGTTTTCATATAAGCTTTTAAGAAATTCATCTAAATGATTTGCATCTTTGTATAGGAAAGTAGGTTCATCAGTTATAACTTCTTGTTGCCATTTGAAAGATCCTTTTTACCATTCGAGAATCAAGCCACGAATTGATTTTAATTGCTAATATTCCTATAATCGGTTANAAGCCACGAATTGATTTTAATTGCTAATATTCCTATAATTGGTTAATATTGATATTTTTTATTAATATATTTGGTATAATTAATTAGTTTTTAAATTAGTTTTATATTGATAAATAAAGAGTATGTATAATATTGTCTTGTTATGTTGATTATTTTATCAATTTTTTTTCTTGATATGTTGATTGATTTTAATGAATTGTGGTACAAAATTAATTAAAAATGATCATTTTCTCAGATTTTTAGAGGTGGTCATGAANAATATTGATATTTTTTATTAATATATTTGGTATAATTAATTAGTTTTTAAATTAGTTTTATATTGATAAATAAAGAATATGTATGATATTGTCTTGTTATGTTGATTATTTTATCAATTTTTTTTCTTGATATGTTAATTGATTTTAATGAATTGTGGTACAAAATTAATTAAAAATGATCATTTTCTCAGATTTTTAGAGGTGGTCATGAANGATTGATTTTAATGAATTGTGGTACAAAATTAATTAAAAATGATCATTTTCTCAGATTTTTAGAGGTGGTCATGAACTAATCTTTAGCATGAGCTCTTATGGGAAAATAAACATTTACAGTTTTAATTAAATTTAAATCTAAAAATGACGAATTTTGATTTTAATATAATTAAAAATGATGAGAGTTCTGGACTGTGCGCAAAATTTTATGGGAATTAATTAATTCATTCCCGAAATAGAGCATTAATTTTTAATTGTTTCATATGACACCATATTTTTAAAAAGGCAGGGGGAAAGAGGCTCTTATAAAATATTTGATTGTTTTAAAAAATACTGTCAGTATACAAAATTTTGTTTAATTTAGTTGAAGTGTTAAAATATATAACATACATACATTAATAATTGATATTTGCAGTAATTAAAAACAATTTCCCTACCCAATTAAAACATGTAATTTTACATGTTGCCTGAATTTAATATCGGGTGATTGTTTCTCGAGATATGACATACAAACTAACATTTTCCATATTGCATTATATTACAAAATGGAGCAAAAGAGACTGTGTAAACATATATGATGGTTGTAATAGATGCTGCCAGCATACAAAATTTAGTTAAAATCTGTTACATGGTTTTGTAGATATAGTGTTTTAAGATAAAATATTTATATGGCCGTAATTTATAAAATAAGGGCCTCACCCACTTAAAACACATTAGTTTACATGGCTTGTCGTAGTATTTCTTGTTTGAAATATTTAGGAGCAATCGGTATATTAATCACCGAAATATGACATAAAAACTTGATATTTTCACGTAACACCATCTTACAAAATGGCGGACAAAAGAGATTATTCAGGTACACTTGATNCATAAAAACTTGATATTTTCACGTAACACCATCTTACAAAATGGCGGACAAAAGAGATTATTCAGGTACACTTGATGGTTGTAATAAATACCACAAGCATACAAAGAAAAGATAAGTTGAAATTGATTATATGATTTCGTAGATATGCCATACTAAGCTAAAATTGTATATATAGCAGCCATTTCGAAAAAAGTGCCCGACTTATTGAAAACATATTTTTTATACGGCTTGCCATAGTTTCATAGCACTTTTTTTTTGCCATATTTGGAACGAATCGGCTGATTGTTTCCCAAGTTAAGACACATACACTTTTTTCATGTAAAGCTATATTACAAAATGGCGGAGAAAAACTCTATGCATGCACATTTTATGTCTGTAATAGATACTGCCTGAATACAGAGTAAATTTGAAATTTGTTTCATAGTTTCGTAGATACGGTGTTTTATGCTAAAATAAATAACGGCTGTTCCATTTTGAAAATAAGTGTCTTATGCACTTTAAACATATATATTAATATTACAATTTATGTTAGTAAAGTATCTGGTACACGTTTTAACAAACTAAATGTGGCAGGCATTTTCACCTGTGTTTGAAGCCTTTTACTGTGTCGGATACTGAATTATATTATAAAAATTAGAGGGGTGTGGCATACAGTTAATTACAAACCAAAAATTTTAGATTCTACCTAAGAAACATAACTAAATTAACTATCATGTTGCAGAACAATAGCAATAACTTCAAATTAGACTATATAGGTAGATGGTTCACTTTTGACCACTTGTGACAGTCCCGTCTAATTTATCCTTTCTTTCTTCTGTGTCTCCTGCCGTCACATTCAACAATTAAGTCCGCGCTACAGTCGATTTGGAAAAAAGAACATAGTCCCCCCTCCCCCACCTCACACACACACACACATATATACAGAAAGTAGAATACAAATGTTTTAGCAGGAAACGCCAGGATTACGCAAAGCCCACGCACACAAAAATAGCACAGCCGAAGGGCACCCACCGAGTTAATGTGAACGGTAATACATTTTGCAAGACTTTGGAAAAAATGGCGTCATACGCATGGTACGTATATAAGTTACGTTAGCTAAAAATCCCGGTATGTCACTAGTACAATTTTGTCGTTTCGTCCATTCTGGCTAGTACAACACATCATGAAATCAACCATTATCACATATCGCAAATTTATTGACAACAATAAGAACTTCCGTGCGTATGCGGCATCAGTTGTAGTGGTGTGCGNCATAAAAACTTGATATTTTCACGTAACACCATCTTACAAAATGGCGGACAAAAGAGATTATTCAGGTACACTTGATCGTTGTAATAAATATCACAAGCATACAAAGAAAAGATAAGTTGAAATTTATTATATGATTTCGTAGATATGCCATACTAAGCTAAAATTGTATATATAGCAGCCATTTCGAAAAAAGTGCCCGACTTATTGAAAACATATTTTTTATACGGCTTGCCATAGTTTCATAGCACTTTTTTTTGCCATATTTGGAACGAATCGGCTGATTGTTTCCCAAGTTAAGACACATACACTTTTTTCATGTAAAGCTATATTACAAAATGGCGGAGAAAAACTCTATGCATGCACATTTTATGTCTGTAATAGATACTGCCTGAATACAGAGTAAATTTGAAATTTGTTTCATAGTTTCGTAGATACGGTGTTTTATGCTAAAATAAATAACGGCTGTTCCATTTTGAAAATAAGTGTCTTATGCACTTTAAACATATATATTAATATTACAATTTATGTTAGTAAAGTATCTGGTACACGTTTTAACAAACTAAATGTGGCAGGCATTTTCACCTGTGTTTGAAGCCTTTTACTGTGTCGGATACTGAATTATATTATAAAAATTAGAGGGGTGTGGCATACAGTTAATTACAAACCAAAAATTTTAGATTCTACCTAAGAAACATAACTAAATTAACTATCATGTTGCAGAACAATAGCAATAACTTCAAATTAGACTATATAGGTAGATGGTTCACTTTTGACCACTTGTGACAGTCCCGTCTAATTTATCCTTTCTTTCTTCTGTGTCTCCTGCCGTCACATACAACAATTAAGTCCGCGCTACAGTCGATTTGGAAAAAAGAACATAGTCCCCCCTCCCCCATCTCACACACACACACACACACACACACACACACACATATATACAGAAAGTAGAATACAAATGTTTTAGCAGGAAACGCCAGGATTACGCAAAGCCCACGCACACAAAAATAGCACAGCCGAAGCGCACCCACCGAGTTAATGTGAACGGTAATACATTTTGCAAGACTTTGGAAAAAATGGCGTCATACGCATGGTACGTATATAAGTTACGTTAGCTAAAAATCCCGGTATGTCACTAGTACAATTTTGTCGTTTCGTCCATTCTGGCTAGTACAATACATCATGAAATCAACCGTTATCACATATCGCAAATTTATTGACAACAATAAGAACTTCCGTGCGTATGCGGCATCAGTTGTAGTGGTGTGCGCATGTATGGGCGCACGTGCTGTGACGTGTAGGTTGCGTGCGCTCGTGCTTAATGAATTATTGTTGCCCAGCCTTTGTCAACTTATACCATATCTAACGTTTAGTATTCACACACTGTCAGCCACAGCAGTACTGGACAGGTTAACAAAACACGAAAATATGCTTAACATTCTTATCCCCACTAACTGCTTTTATCTTGACATTCATATATACACTGTAAATAACGCTACTTCTGTTTTTACTTTTTTTTTTTTCATGTTGCAAAGAGTTGCACACGTTATTAAAACAACAATAATTCCTATAGGTTTTTCAGCGAATTTTTTTAAATAAACAATATTTAAGAATTGAACAATAAACGAAACCATATTAACCCCGTTTCGTATTTAAACAAGAATATGCCTTTCGCAAATGTTACGAACAGTTTGCCAGCAAAACAGTAAAGATAAGAGTGATGCTTTGTAAGTTCCTACGGACGTCTAATGATAACAGCATGTTAGTGGTTAGACATACTGCCACGTGATATATCTGTCATCTAAACATTGTGATCAAAGATAACAAAAACGAGGTCAATTTTTTAACCAAATTATTACTGTTAAAAGTGTCGTTTAACGTCTTGTCGTTATGTACAAAAAAACTAAAAGAGACGGGATTGGTCTGTAGTGCATCAACTCTAAAACATCTTCTAATATAATTATCTCTCACACTATTTTCTTTTTCAAGAACTGGCATACTTTTAATAAGCGTGCAAATTAAAATTTTTACTAATTGGTGGAGGAGAGAACTTTTTTTTATATTTCTCCATCTGTGCCTTAAAGAAAATTAAGTAAATCAGGGCGACACGAAATTCTGCGCTACGCAGAAAACATGAGTTTTGAAAGTAGGTAAATATCTTAGTCGTCTGTGGCCTAGTATTTTACAGCCAGTACTTTCCATTTGGAATAGGTATCAAGCTTCGCTGTTATAATTTGTACCTTGCCTCATTCTTTTTCAAATATAATATATTAATGTTTTGTATTTTAATTTATTTTTTGCAAAAGTTTTAAACATTTGATCTAAAATTTTCAGTTTTCAGGACGTTTTTAAAATTTACATAGCCTTTGCAAGCAAACTTTCAACACTGTGGTCTGTAAAGTGTTTGTAACTCGTGTTGTTAAAAAACCTTGGCATACTTGAAAATAAATATTACATTCCTGCATAACTCTAAGTACAAACATATAACAGGCATTAAGGGAGAGTGTGTGCATGTATGGTAATATTAAAATGAACGTGGACGTGGTTACAAAATTTTTTTAAGACTTGCTAACCCCCACCCCAGTTCCACACCTTTTTCCCCCTTCTCACTCATTAAACAAAAAGTCAAAGCTCATGGATTAGAATGTTACTTGTTTCTACAGTTGTGTGCCATTCTCACCGTATAATTGTAGAATGATCTGTAGCACTGTAGACACATTTACTTTTCGAATCGTAGAAACCGTCGCCAGTATCGTAGCAGCCATCAGGAATATGTTTGGGCGGTGATTCTTGAGTGAGAACAGAACGACCGGCCGGGCGTAAACCAGACTTGTGTTCAGTGAAAAACCTGAAAACAAAAAATCATCACGGAGATTTGTGTAGTTCTGTGTGTACTGTGTTTAGAGCACACACACGCACACACACACACGTGTAAGCCTATATGTGAAAGCAATTCACAAGCAAAATGTTTAAATTATTTAACTAAACAATTTATTGCAGGTTCAAATATTTTTTTTTTTTAATAATTAAATGCTTGTATTTATAAAGAGTTAACGGTACCGGCATTGAAACATTGCCATGTTGCGTTCCCGAACATTCTGTACAAGTGTTGTCCACATTAGACCGCAATAAGACGCTGCAAGCACGATCAGAGGTGTAAATAGTGCGCGGTGCTGCAAGCACGTGTATACAGTATGCCATATCCAGGGTCTGACGAAGGTTCCAGCGTGGTGGGAATGCGATTCGGTCATTCAGCAGTGGACGTACAATAAATACAAAGCCACGTGAAGATTGTTATTTTTGGCCCTAAATACGTACGAGGCAATCTGAGCACAGAAGTCGACCTTCCAAGGAAGTACGAGCAGCCGAGCAAAGAATACTTCACTGACACGCTCGCTTACTGTCTGTTTCTCGTAATATTAAAAACTGTTTTTTTTCCCCTTCAAATTTAGCTACGTATTAAATACATCCCTCACCTCCTGTCTGGCATTTTGCAGTACGCCCAAGAACTTGGGTCGTCCAACTCGAGGCCATCTGCGAATACGTACGACATCTTCTCCGCAACGCCTTTATTCCAAGAACCTTTCACACGTGACCCGCAAGGATAAGTGAGGACCCCAGGTCCATGGAACATTCCATCCAGCATTCCACCTTCGTACACTACACCTGTAAGAACATTTCTCCACAATATTTTAATCACAAACGCCATTGAATCAATTTGTCTGCACGTTAGCCGACATCAAAGTGGGCAGAAATGTCATGAGGAATAAAACATATTTTGGTTAATAAATAGTGCCAAAAATCATATGAAATTATTTCTGCATGTGTAAATGCCTACTTATTTTCGTGAGTGGACATTAATTAATTAAATTACTTGTTAACATAATATATACAATGGTAACCCCAACATGAAACCTTACATACATATTAGTGTAAGTTGTGGAATATTATATATGTAATATATTTTACAGACATTATTAATAAAAAAAAGAAAATTTTGTGTTTTACCCACTCTTTCTTACCACCCATTGAACGCCATCACACAGTACGTGATTCAGCATACAAAGGAAAGTGAACGAGCTAATTGTGCCACCACGGATGCTATACGTATCAAGTACGCAGACAACAGGAGGGGAAAATACGGGGAAAACAAAAAACACAAGATTTACCTGTAGCTGTTTCTAATTTGTTTTAAATACCTTATGCTGAAAATGTCTTTAAATTAATGAATATAGTACCTTTTAATTCTGTTAGGTTTTTTTAATAAATAGTTTGGTTTATTTGCGTGTACCAAAAAACCATACAATTTTAATTTTTACTGGCAATTATGAGTAACTTCCAGCTGTAACTGTTGTTAGCTGTAAACGACGCCACGTGTAACGTCTACACGTTGAACATTAGTGTTTGACACAAATATAAATCATGTTTTTTTCCTCCTTAACTATTGCCCTTAAGCCTTCAAACATAGATTGTTTTAAGTAGTACCTAATAGAAAAACCTAGTTGACATCTCGGGGAAAATGACATATAACTTGAACGTTCTACTTGTTTTCTCAATAGATAAACGCCAAATGTTAATTCTCCCGGGCTTATAGGGTTCCAGCTTCATAACATAGCAAGGGCAATAGTAATTCAAATGTTATGTATGTCAAATTAAAAACCATAACAAATTAATAGAGTAGGTGTTACCTGGGATGGCAGTGATAGGCACCATAGTGTATGGTTACGGTAGGCGTAGCTGTGTTTTATTAACTTATGGTGCTCTTTTTATACTTAAATCACTCTAATCTTAATGAACTAGTACTGTCTTATTAAATTTAATATTTTTAGTTCACTTCATTTTTTGGCATATATTTTGATAATCTCAAAGCTAAGATACTACGACAGCTTATGAACACTTTGATTGGCGGTTTATTTAAGATAACCCTTCCTATTCGGCCAGCGTTACTACTTTATCTCGGCGATCTGCTCTCAAAATACGAAGGAACCAAGTACCTTATTGTAAGATGAAGGGTAATGCACATATAACACATCCCCAAAAATACATTTATAGGTATCCCCTACCGGACCCAATATTTCGAACGCACGCGTCTAAATTGCAATCAAAATTAGTGTAGTCTTTTTAGTATTGTTGACTTATCTTACACAACACGGAATATTAAGAGCGTTCTCCTGCTTTGATACTCTATACAGTCAATTCATGGTTACTTCCAACTTTTCTGAAGCCAAAATAAAGTTATACTTTAAGGATGTTCCTCCGCCTCATGCAAACAAAGATTAACCGAGTCTAGAAAATTACCCGAAAGGGACAATGTACTACGTTCGTGCGCACTAAGTGTAATAATATGTTGCATAAGAACTATTTCTTGCTAGGCATTACCAATACACATATTTTCTCCCTGTGTTAATAATATTAATTACAAATGAAATATTATAAATTATATAAGTCAAAGTTCAATCTAATAAAAATAAGGTACTTTTATGTTAACAAAAGTATAAAACGCTTGTGATATATTTATTGTGTATTTAGGAAACCCCCAAACCAAACATGTCATATATGGGGTGATTTTTCAAAGGAATGATTCAAAAAGTGCGAAGAAATTTATAATATATTATAATTGCTGTAAATAGGCATATTTGTAGACAAGGAACTGCAAAATCACTATTTCCATAAGCTTTAAACGGTTCACAACATGGGAAATCAACGTCGTCTCAATTCGTCGGAGAGAGCGCGAAAGAGTGAGAGCACAGAGAGAATACGAAGTTGTATGTTCGCTGGCGGATCTCGCGCTCTCAAACGCGTCGTATTTGTCTACATTGTTTCCGTCTTAGAATAAGGTTATAGTAGCTTTTTTTGGGCGAAAATCACATCGCGTTTTAACTGCAAGGGAATAATTTCAAATGTTTTAGTCAACGAAAAAACTTACGTAATATGCATTTATGGAAATATAAATAAGAATTTCTGACGAAGTCTCGTATTTTGTGTCACTTTGCTGCAACGTGATGGTAAGATGTAAAACATAAACAAGAAGAATTTTATGAGCTAACAATTATTCCGGTAGTGAGTTTTTTTAAACACATACTTATAAATTATTTCCAATAGCTATGAGCGTAATTTTAACTTAACACAATTTCGTGACTTTTTAGCATCAGCAACTGCCTGCGTGACGTCGGAGAGTAACGAGAGAGTGGTTGTCTCAATTTCACAGAGCGAAAGCATAATAGAGCGCAAAGCAGTGCTCTCGCCAGGTTGTGCGAAAGAGTGCTCTCTCAAAATGGCATTCTTTAAATTGAGACATGGCCTTAACGAAGAGAGTTAAAGTGTTTTCCACCTGCCAGACATTTCACTTGTAGGGTAGACACGTCAAGTACGAATCCCTCGAAAACGGAAGGGTTCGGAGTAATAACATACCACTTCGTTTTCCGTTGATTTTGAGACAGTGGTTAAATATTTCACCAAAGAAAATACTACTATTCCCACGACACAAAATTAAAGCAATGTAATAGAGGCAACCTCAAATATTTCCGTGGAATAATTCGATGACAAATTTTTCAGTGGTTGTAGATCTTCGTTCAGTTAAACATTGTACAGACAGATTTATATTAAAAAACAGTTTTGTAATATTTACAATAAACTAAAGATTTAGTTATTCAATCGATTTCTTCGTGACGAGCCAGCAGCCGGAGTTCGTTCGTGCTACTCAGTTACATTCTGTACATCGTAATAGCAAATACACTAGTATTTGGTAATAGATTATACCTATTCGCGGGACGTTTAACAAACTGGTGGTATGGTCAGTTTAATAACATAATATTACGCATAACCATTCCACATGCTAAGCATAACTTCTAAGATGAGTTTGTTGCCATACTACCGAAAAAGTTATTCTGTGTATTTTCACAGGATAAAGCCAAATTAATAGGCAAAGAATGCCGTGATAAAAGCTCATTTATATGTATCTTACTGCACCCGTGCTGCTATTACAATAAAGTACGGACAAGGGAAATTTTTGAAGTTTTCTTACCGTGAGGCATGACGTATCTTCCTTTCCCGGACATTCCCACGTCGCCCCAAGTTCCTTGGTATGTGCTGCCAGTGACGAAATAGCTGATTCCTCTTTCCTCGACTTCCTCGTTTTGTTTTCTTGAACCTGGCTTCTCTACTACAGTTCCAAACGAAGTGTCATCGGTTATGTTAATGCTGTTGTTCATCGCTCCCGAAGCCAACATTTCCGCTTCACTTTTTGTATCTTTATTGCTCTGCATCTTTTATTTCAAGTCCTGTAAATAGTTTGATTAAAGAAAACCTTATTCGGGAATGCAGTATGTTACTAAATTCATTTATTGTTTTTGTTAGTTACACGCACTTTTACGCGGAACAGTAAACACAGATGTTTTCAACAATATCACTTGTTGTCATAGACAAAAGAAAACAATAAAGTAAACTGGAAATGGTGATTTGTGTATATAAATTTACGCTATAAGTTCCAAAATAATTTTCAATTGTTCATACTCTATTGCCTAAGATTATAAAAAAATATCAACAGTGAATAGTAACCCAAAAATCGTTACAGAAGTAGACAATAGAGAAGTTGGGCACATCGGCGTCTGGCGTTGGAGCTTGGAGCAGTTCATGCTCTGTCATTCCGGTCCTCCGGTGGACATTTTGTCTGCAAGGTTGGATATTGGTGACCTTGACCTTGGATATTGACTACAGTAACCTTTGACATGGAAAACCCAAAAAAACTCCAAAATGTATATAAACATATATAAAATTTAATAAGAATTTATTTTAAAAAACTTATAACAATATTTAAAAATTTAAATAAAAATTATTAAATAAAATTATTGGTAAAAATATATTTAAAACATGTATTATTACAATTAGATTGTTAGGAATGTATTATAAAAAATTTATTTAAAAAAACCGACATTACTGGAGGTCCACTCCAGTGCCACATCCAGCAGACAACTGGTCTCACCATTCCCCATTTTTAATAAATTTAATTACACTATTGCTTCTTCCACACCAATGATTCTCATTTGCTAATTTCTCACCTTCGTCGGCAGGCCTCCATCCCCACTCCTGGTTCCCTATTTGATAATTAATCGTGTGTTTTCGGGAACCTTCGTTTGGCCAGTTAGTCGGCAGGCCTCCACGAATTACTTACCTTCGTTCGACCCCCACCCATTATTCTCATTCGCTAATTACTCCACCAATTTGATGCGTTCGCTCGAACTCTACCAATGTTTCTCATTGGCTAACCACGTCACGTGATAATCTCTCTCATTGGCTAATTACTCACTTTAGTTCGATCAATTAGTTGTGTTCGCTCCACCTCCCTCGAATATATTTAATTGGCCAATTTCCCTACACCCTCCACTACCACCTATGATTCCCATTGGCTTATTTCTCGCGTGTTTTCGAAAACCTTCGTTCGACCAATTAGTCAGCACGCCACCAATGTTTCTCATTGATTAATTACTCACCTTTATTCAACCAATTAGTCGGCAAGCCTACACCCCCACCAATATATTTAATAATCCCACACACATCACCACCAATTACTCAAATTCGTTCGACCAATTAGTCGCATTCGTTCGACCAATTAGTCGCGTTCGCTCCATCCCCGGCAGCCCCACCATCGATTCACATTGCCTAATTATTCATATTCCTTGACTCCCCTCCACTCACACCAATTACTTTCGTTCGACCCCCTTACCATCCTACCTTTGCTCATTCCATCGTATGCAGCCATTTTGGTTGTTTTTACGTTTGCCATTTGTTTGCATTTTCGACACCTTGGTGGCGCTTGTGTATTAATTACCTAATTACTGGCCAGGCAGTGCTAATTTCTCGATTTAGCTACCAGGGAAGCTGACGTTCTCTCATGCCTTTGCTCAACACGCCATTTTTTTTTTTCGTTTGTCATTTGCTTATATTTTCAATACGTAGGAGGCGCTAGTGTATTAATGACCGATTCCGTCACCAGGCGTGCTGTCGATTAAGCCACCGGGTGGCAGCCATATTTGTATATATTTTTAAAGCATAAGTGGTGCTGATGGCACCCTCCATATTGTATTCTATTTTCAACACATAAGTGGCGCTAATTTCTCGATTTCATCACCAGGTGAGCTGACGGCACTCATATTTATTCACATCTGTAATTTTTCCTCCTATTTAAAAATTACTTTTCCAATCAGCGGTATTCGTACCTGAAACATTTTTTAAATCGATATTTTTTGGTATTAAAAAATTTGATTAAGACCGATCAAATTTTTTTTTTCGTTTTAATGCTAATTAAATTAACATTGAAATTGTGTATATATTATGTTACCTCTAATCCCACCACTTTAGTCCGGCCAATTATTCACTCTCGTTTAATCGCTTACCACCACCGGTCTTGTTTTCAGCATTCTCCTCCAGAGAGTGCTGGTGTGGGGAAAGTATATAATGGGGAAAATGTCGACCCTCGGCGAGGTGACAGATCGCTCTCTCACCCCCTCGTCTTTTAGCTTTCTGACTGGTAAGTTCAGGTATATAATCCCATCAGGTCGCAGGATATTATCAAGCGTGCACGTAATACGCATATATATTGACCGTGAAATTACAAATCTGCTTAAATTTGAAGTATCAGTTTGGGCCAGCTAGTCTCTGGAGGAATATGTAACTTCATAACATACGGTACTAGAACTTAGTTTTTTTTTCTAATTTATATATTTACCACCTATCTAATTTACAAAGGCGGTACCCCAGTACCCGTGACGCTACTGTAACACCTTGTTTGCATTCACCAAATGTGTTCAAAGACACAAAAAGTATGAATGTTCGAATAATGCAGATCGAGTGATATATATGTGGTAGGCTCTTTACTGTAAAAATAACCGCATTTATATAGCAAAAAATGACGATTGACTTTCTGACACCGAGAGGTGAACATCGATTTGGAAGCGCTCTCTCGTCATACCACGAAGATGAATTGTGAATACGAAGGCCTGTCTTTGACCTCAACGATAATGGAGCCACGACCTGTATCATCGCTAACTGGTTGTCGCCAGTGCCAATTCTGTGATCGAGTTTTCACCTTTCGTCACAATGCTCGTCGGCATGAGAGAACGATCTGTACGATGAGTCCTTTTCGCGCGATGAAGCATTACGACATTGTTCACATGCAGTTTATGCAAAGTGATACATTGAAAGAACATATCGATATCTGCAAGGATTCATCTTTTGGAGGTCAGTGGGTGTTGCCGGCAATACCTCTTGCTGCATCGATGGGTACCGCGATTCAACTGGCGATTATGATGAGACAGTTAATGCTAAAGACGGAATGAGTACAGTGGAGTCGGTGCCACTGGTAGAAAACCAGTGATTAATAAAAACTGTTAGATGTTTTGTAGTGGTGTCTATAAATGAAAAGTGTCTAAGAAACTTTTCGCACCCAAAGACAAGTTTCAAGCTCTTATTACAACTGAAATAACTATTTAATTATTTTTGCGTTAAAGCGGTTAAAATGCGTATTTTCAGAATCAGTTTTAGTTGCTAGATATTCTATACAGAAACTTTAGAATTGTCGTCAGACACGCGTCATCTTTAATAGCGTGCCATAAAAATATGTGGTCACCGCGCTTTAAGTCATGTTCTTCAGGCCAGTCGCCAACGGAAAAAATGCACGCTAGTTAAGCACCTTGTGCGTAGAGGCGATGAGACCAGTGGGGAGTGAGCAAGAGTCTGCCTTAAGGGTTCCGCCGACTTGGCGCTTGAACTGCGTTGCAGGGTGTTTGCAATCCTAGTTTTTTGACGAAACTATTAAACTTGCCTCCAGTATGTTTACCTGCGAAAAGTAATGATACTTTAAAGTTGCCACGCATGCTGTAAATACTATTTTTGAGTCCTCGAATATAGTTTAAAAAAAAGGGGGTTTTCAGACTGCCATATCTTAAAACATACTAGCCACACACTAGCCAAACTACGACGAGAGCCTATATTGAACTTTGCTACAGAAGTTTCATCGATAAAATGACAGGGTGACCACTGAAAGTCCCATAGGTACACGCAGCACTACGAGAACACTGTACGCATTTTCCGGCCAAAAAGAGGAGAAAAGCCGATGCAAATTAGCTGCAGCCAGGCGGAACCCTTAAATCTCTACAAACAAACAAGTAGCGGTGTTTCCGATTTTTACTACATTCCTCTCTGAGCGACAGATGCGGACTATGAACACCTTCAAAACAATCCCGTCCTTTTATTATTTCTCCAAATCTCTAGCTAGTTGTCTTTGAATAGACATCTTCCGTGCTTAATACAACATGAGATTTTCACATTTCACTTTTACTGACCCCCGCTGTAAAATCAGTCTCTCGTGAGGTATGGTTGCGCGTCCAACTGACTTGTTTTCCAACCAGAAGATGTGTTTACTTATCTTGCTTGATTAGATACCTGTATGACGAGTGCAGTTTTGAAGTTACACTTTAGCAACTGTCTACAAAAGTTAGACATTTATCTTACAACTGCCCAGCTTACTGACCCCTGTGGCAATTATCAGCTTTACACAAATGTCGTCTTTAAATTTACAGGTGCCAAGTACGGATTTGTCAACCAGATTTAAGTTGAAAATTAAATAGTTTTGTTGATAGCTTACAGAAAAATACCCCGAATGGGGAAATAGTAGGGAATTCCTGAAAAATGAGAGTTAATCAATACAGTTTTATCTTATCCGTGTAGACAAGGCCGATAATTACCAGTGCGCGAGTGCCGATAAAGCGTGAAGCCTTAACAACGGTGAGTAAATGCTACGCGACATATGTATGTACTCTTACCAGCAGAAGATGATACTGGAATCAACAGTGGTGCAGAAATAACTAGACGCTCATTATGAGGAACATAAAGCTGTGGTAATAGAAACGGATAAAGAACAGTTTTACTGAAAATACAGTGCAGGTATGTAAAATCGTGTTATTTTTCGTCGTCGGTATCTCATTAAAGTTTCTAAGCCACTTACGATCTTCAATTTTAAATCGTTCAGTAAGTTGTTATTGGTTGCGACTCCATTTCTATCACAATCAGTCGTAAGCCGTCGTACGTACGAAAATCTTCAATACAAGGAAAAGGATCATTTCCAAATCTATGAGGGCCGCGGTGGTGTAGTGGTTTGACTTCTCACCTCCTACCTAGGCGAACCGGGTTCGAGTCCCGGCGGGGCCGCTCCCGGATTCTTGCGTGTGGGAATCGTGCCGGACGATGCCACTGGTCGGAGGGTTTCTTATGGGATCTCCAGTTTCCCCCGCCCTAGCATTACGGCGCAGCTCCATACTCGCCTCACCCTCATCGGCTCTCAAGACCTTGATGTTAAGAGCCGCCCAAATTACTCCACTCCACACCAAGTCGATGACCATGTCACAGCATCAGAACAACTTTCGTTTTTCTATACAATCGATATTCTTTTTACAGTAAAGAGCCCAGATTGTGCCCACAGAAGCCCTTTTGCCATATATTTTATAAATGTACAACATTTGATAGCAATATGAGTAAACCCATGTACACCATCTTGCGAGAAGTAATCGCAGATTATTGGAAACAGTACAATAATTATTACGATTGTCTATGTGCCTGTTCCCCTCATTCGTTGGTCAGCTGCGACAAACGTTTCATGGTGAGGGGTTACGCGATTTGGGTATTTCTGCTGGTACAAAAAACGTACTCTCAGACCACTGCAGCCTGCCGCACTGTACATCATATGCATGTCGGCCTATTCATCCCACGTAAACCTCAACACGCTGTCTACACTGCAGCCCTACTCTCTTATAAGCCCAGCACACGCCTTATGTCTTGTTTCACGGTCTTTCGGGAGTAACCGTCCCAAATATCGGTTGCTTACGATGTGTTTACCCTCGCGTTTGTGAAGTATGGCCTATATGCCAGGCATTGTATCGTCACCGCTGGAAAATTTTATGTGCGTTTTAAATGGAAACGGGAGGCTGTAAGAGGACCTGTTTTGTTACATAAAACACATTGCTCAATAAAGCGGCATTCAAATTCCTTAACACCGAAGGCAAAACCGTTGTATACGATTAGAGGGTGGCCAGCCCTATTATTTTTAAGAAGGGGGAAGGTAAAAACACCGGATTTTTTATAGGTCGAATATCTCGATAACACAAAACATTATTCAGAGAATCGTGATTTAATTCCACGCCATTTTTGATATTTTGAAAAAATTACACTACTAAAATCGATTTTTGAGGACGTATATCTCCACATCTTCATTATCAATTGGGCTAGGCTAAGTTTTAATGCATATGTCTACCTCATTTTCCACAATGAATAGCTTCCCGAAATATTTTGGGCGAGTTTCCGAACAGTCTGTATATACATATGTACAATATATAAACACAGGAACACACGTGCCTTTCTTTAGGTTAAGAAAATGTATTAACACTTGAACAATATTTCCTTGATTTTGTTAATAAAACTATTTTGTTCCGTTAGCAGAGTCTATTTTCTTTTCTTCTTTTGTTGTTAGTCTCTGCTGATAAGGCTTCCGCAAGCTAAATTTTGTCAGTGGGATGATTTTCTCCACTATACCCTGCTGTCTAATTCAAGAAAATTTTCTCTGGAAATGTGAGAGATTGGAATAGTGTTTATGCGAGACTGAAAAATATCCTGGTTGTGACTTAATGTCTTATTAAATAGAAGTTTGGGAATAATGAGGATCTGCAAATTCGTTCTCTCCTAGGCATGTGGTTCACTTACAAGGCCTAAAACCCTTTTGACTGCCCTTAAATGTAGCAAAATGCCACTATTAATAAAGAAAAAAACATGTAAGCAGAAAAGGAAATCAAAATTCATAGGGGCGTATCCATGGTGGGTATATCCATCTTATTTTCTAGACGTACAACTGGAAAAGTAGCGTTATTTAAACCAAAAAAGTTAATGACAGCATCGTAGTTTCTACCTACACTCTTTATTTTTTAAACAGTTTTTGTTTATTATTGTTCAATATAATATGATATAGATATAACAGGTCTCAAAACTGAAAACAGAGCATATGTTTAATTTTTAGTAAACTTAATACATAATGCTGATTTTGTGTCATTATTAAAGTATATCAGGTAATAGTAAGTTTTTAATGGTCATATCGTCAGGTTCAAAACTGTCACATCTACGTCGACAGGCTGTGCTTTGTGTGCGCGCTCATCTTTCTCCCAGCTCTTTGAGAGCACGCGCCACTACTCTCGGCGTGACTTCCATTCCGACTAGTATGTTAAATACTATGGCAGTTGTAGCACTGGTAGTACTGTTAACAAAAATAAGACTGCTGGTCGTTAGTTAGTAAGCGTATCTCTCAGCAATGTATATATACAGTAAAACTCCTGTTTTACACTTTTCAAGGGACTGGGGGAAAATGTTGCAAAATGCAGCAAAGTGTAAAAAGAAGGAAACTTATGCTGTAAGAACAGACACTGGGAACAAAAAAAGTATGTGTAAAATGAGGGATTGTAAAACATGAGTTTTATTGTGTGTGTGTATATATATATATATATATATAGGATGCTCTGCCTAAAGTGAACAACCCAAAAATTTCCGAAACGGTTGCAGATAACGAAATGCTGTTTTCGCTCAATAAAATTACGTACGGGTGCAAGTAATTTGCAGCAAAGTGACTATTCGTAACACGTGTATAGACAGAAAAAATTAAACCACATGTGATTTTTTGATTTTTCCCCTGGAAACACACATTTATTTCAACGGCATCTGAAAGTACGCGCAAAGAGGAATTCAGTGATATATCATATGCAATGTAAAGTAACACAGAGACGCGAAGAAATGATGTGCAAAAATGATTCAGTTAGGCTAGTCGTTAGTATGGGCCAGTGGACCTGTACTCACAGCTGTAAGCAAGCAACACGAAACGTCACTCATCCCGGCGGGACCGCTTCCTAAAAGCAGCGCAGCACCAGTCCTCGTAATGTGTCATGATAAGTGGTATTGCAGTGTGTGGCTGTACGTACGCAATGAAGTTCACGAATAAGAAAAAAACTGGACGCTGTAATTATTTACTGTGAGTGTGGCAGAAATTCCAAGCAAGCTGTCCAAATGTATGGCGAAATGTATCCTAATCGGACGCCCATCTCACGGCAAATGATACGAAGAATTTGCACACGCCTCTTGTCACGGGGTGATTGGAATTTCACAACACGAGTGAGACGAAAGACTGGAACGGGTGAGACGCATCAACACGATGTGTTGGCACGTGTCGACGCAAACCCCCACGTTGGTACGCGAGAACTTTCCAGGTTCGTATGAATAAGTAAAACAAATGTGTTACGGATACTGCACCAACGGAAATTCCATCCATATCACGTGGCTCATCAACAGGCATTACATGAAGGTGATTTCCAGCAGCGTGTTCAGTTTTGTAGGTTTGTTCTGATGTCTGCAAGGGATGACAGCAATTTTCTGAAGAACATACTAATATTCACCACTGGGCGACGAAAAATCCGCGTTGGGTCTGACACATGGAGCACAAGCGACAGTGAAAAGTCAATGTGTGGTGCGAAACCGTAGATTGCATCATTGGGCCATACTTTATTCAAGGGACAATGACCAGCTTAAGTACGCCCATTTCCTCAGAGAGACCCATGGGCACTTCTGGAAAACATACCGCTCGACATACGTCGTGATATGTGGTTTCAGCATGATGATTGTCCTGCACATTTTGCTTTGGTGGTGAGGTAAGTGTTAAATGAAACGTTTCCAAACCGGTGGTTAGGGCGTGGTGGTGTTGTAAGATGGCCAGCTCGCTCCACCTACCTCACACCTCTCGATTTTTCCTGTAGGGAACACTGAAAGTTAGGGTGTACAACACGGTTCCTACGACGCCAGAAGAACATGCAGGAAGGCATTGTGGTAGCCTGCAGAGTCATTATGCCAGAAACACTTCAGGTCGCTCGTTGCTCGCTACATGTGATTTTACATACAGTGGCTCACATTAATATTCGGCCACCAATGATTATCGCTGTTTCATGGCCTTATATTACATTATAAATGAAGATAAACATAATTCATATTGCACAATCATTCGTGTGTACTTTAAATTAAATTTAGCGTTAGCCTATAACGGAAATGAGCAATGCAACTTAACAAACAATATTATTTTCTCATCCCATGCTGCATAAGTACGCCATTTTAATATTCAGCCATCATCATTCAAACATAATCCTCTTTGCAAACTAAATACACAGTCTTTTAGTACCTGGTAGCATGGTCATTCTGTTTAATTACTTCTCGCAGGCGGTGTGGCATATTAGCGATTATTTTCCTGGTACATTCGGAGCCAATCTACTCCATTCTTCCTTGAACCTGTTCTCCAATTCTTTTGTCGACCCAATTGTTGTAGTACGCAGTCTTCTTTTGAGTTCATCCCACAGATTTTCTATGGGATTCAGGTTGGGTGATTGAGGAAATGTGTTAATGACTTTGGGTCAGTTATACAAAAGCCAACTCTTGTCAATGTACGACTTGTATTTAAGGTCATTATCTTGGTAGAACTTAAAAGTGTTCCTAATGCCCAGAGTATCAGCACTTTTGTGTAGGTTTGCTTTCAGGATGTTGAGATAGTCTTACTTTTTCATTGTTTCATCGACACGTACAGCCTCTCCAACACCTGCTGAAGATATACAGCCCCAGATCATAATACTACCTCCACTGTGTTTCACAATAGGTTGTATGTTCCCGGTTTTAGCCTCTCATTTGGCTTGCGCCATACTGTTACCCTACCATCTGAACCAATCACATTCAATTTCGTCTCATCAGCAAAAATAACATCTTTCCCCCAGCTTTCATCTTTGTCAGCGGGTTTTTCGAGAACTTAAGTAGTTTTCTTCTATTCACCTGATAAATAAAAGGTTTCTTTCTAGGTACCCTGCCATTGTATCCTGTTATTCTGATAACTCGTGGTATGGTTTCTGTATGGACGTTCTTTCCACAGTCATTGAGTACCTCCGTGGTAAGTTGGCAAGCACTAATTTTCTGATCTTTCTTTATTTTCCTGATTACTAGACGTTCTTCTCTCTCGCTTAGTTTCTTTGGCTGTCCTTTTTGAGGTGCCGAATCTTTTGTCTTCCTTTTCAAACCTTCTTATGATGTCTCCGTCAGTGGACCTCGGCAGATTCAAGTGCTCCGCAATTTCTCGTTGAGATTTCTTCTTTGCACGATGAAAAATGACCAGCTGCCGCTGTTCAAACATTGTATTCTTGCCCCTATGTCCCATTTGTCTGACTGACGCAGCCAACAGAGCTACCCAATACAACCTCTCATTGCAGAGAGCATGTAGGGAACGACACGAGGTACGAACGCAATGTGCATAATGCCTGTGCCACGCGTCCACCACAACTGGTCGTATATTTAAGTGACGTACTTATGCAGCACGTGAGGACAAAATATTGTTTCATTAACTTGCACTGCTCATTTCAGTTATTGGCTACTATTGCATTTCATTTAAAGCACACAAGAAGGATTGTGCAATACGTTTTATGTTTATCTTCATTTCTAATGCGACATAAGGCCATGAAACTGCGATAATCATCGGTGGCCGAATATTAATGCGAGCCACTGTATATGTAATTCTTTCGATGGTAAACACACCGAGCACATGCCGTGAAAAAACCTGTTGTGAAGTGTTTCATTGTGCATCTGTACGCACTCGTTACTCAGTTTAGTTAATAACTGGGAAACAAATCTCCTGAATTACGTTAGCATTGCCCATCTTCCCTCCGCTGCGGTGCTCTCCTTTGTCCAATATCGCATTCCGTGCCCCTTGCCCCATTAAGGTAAGCGCCAGCTGCTATAAGGAAGCGGTCCCGCCAGGATGAGTCCCGGTGCGTGTTGCTAGCTTACAGCTGTGAGTACAAGTCCACTGCCCCATGCTACCGGCACACTTAACTTAATCACATTTGCACATTATTTCTTGGCCTTTCTGTGTTACTTTCCACTGCATGTGCTATATCACTGCATTCCTCTTTGCTTGTACTTTCAGATGCCGTTGAAATAAATCTATGTTTTCAAAGGAAAAATTATATGTGGTTTAATTATTTTTGTCCATGCATGTGTTAGGAATAGTCACTTTGCGGCAAATTACTTGTTACCATACGTAATTTCATGTAGCGAAAACAGCATTTCGTTATCTTCAACTGTTCCGGAAATTTTGAGGGTCTCCACGTTAGGCAAAA